>KI422486.1:0-36708 GCA_000473375.1 Anopheles culicifacies
AAACGACTTGTTTGACCGGACAGGTGTACCGACCGAAGATTGGTTTTCAGGGGATTCGTTTTCAATTTAGCTCGCGTACCGGTTCGGGTGTAGTTTAGAACCTTTTCCTCTACCAAATACCACCCTCCTCGCGGTTGCAAAACCATAAGGGCCGTTAGTTGCGTTCTAGGTTCATCTCATTCCTTTCCTCCCGACGGGGACCACAGCCAAATCCCCAGCACGCATACAAACAGCGGTTAAATAAACCCGAAAAAATCCTAAATTTGCTATCATAACGTGACAGCATTGGAGCTGTTTCTATGCCGTGTGCAAATCCTTCGAACAACCTGGTATTTCGGGCCAGTACTGGAATCTCGTAATCGTCCGATGGTATTACTTTGTGAAGCAGAGATGACCGTTGGAACTAATACACAGGAAGGGCGGGGTGTGTAAGAGAGATAGGTATCGGAAAAAAAGAAGACAGGAAGGTCAGTTAAAGGGCCTGATTTCTTATTAAAGCGAGTAAAATATGTGTTGATATCTACTGCAGACACACGCGGCTCAGACGAATCGAAAAGGGACAAGAAGGAAAGGCTTAACCGATAATGAAAATGATACAATCTGGCATGGGTCTGAGTGTAACATTGGGAAAAAGTACTATTTGAGCAGCAATGGGAGAACGGACCCTTTTATTATAGTGTCTCATTACATGTTGCGATTGCTTCGAAGATTTAAGGATAGCGTTTTCTCCTGTCTTTATAACAAATTATTATTTTTTATGTGAAATGAACATGAGATTTACAGAGGCATGTTAAATTAGGAGCCCTATGGTCTGGATACAAATATCACGATTTTTAGTTTTAAGTTCATGAAACAATTACCTGTAATTTATTGTTTTACATATGAATAATATATGTTCTCATTTAGCTATATAATTACCACTCTTTCACGAATAATTAAATTTCCCAAATCACATTAAACTAACCAACCTACAGTGAAAGCCTTACCCTTAGATTTACACCACCCCAAAAGAAGGTATTCCAGCAGCCCAAAATTGTCATCAAGGCTTGCATAAATGCACGATTTGTTGCAACATAACTCATTCCATTTGAGCATAATCCTAGGTGCAATTTAAAACAGAACTCCATCCATTTCGGTTCCGTGCCAGTTGTGCCACAGTTCAGCAGTTATACACCCATCTCCGGGTCCCGTGTCCCATTGCGAACCGGTCGCATATTTCCATCCCAGAAGGTTCGGATTAGGTTAGAAAACATGCAAGTTTTCACACAATCCACAGCATCCGGGTACGATTTATGCTTTGTGCACTCGAAGTACTCTCACACGAACGTGTGCACGGTGCGGTAAAGAGATCCACTCATTTTCACTCGAAACTACGATTACAATTTCCACTAATCCAACGCAAACGACGCTGTAAGGTAAGCTTTAGCCACCAGGCAAACCGGCACACTTTCCACCTTCGCTGGAAGCTGCCAGTACCCTGGAGTGCGTTTTTTAGCACCAGGCTTTCATACAAATGCAAACAAATTACGCAACACGCGCAATGTTCGGTTCGAGCTTCCCGGATGGCGGCAAGCGCTAGATTTAGGGCGAACATGCTCAATTCCTCCACCTTCCGGGTGCAAGATTCCTTTTGCTCGTACGATAAACGTAGCTTATGCAAGCCGGAAGCCGGAAAAACATAAAGCATCGTTTGACATACGCTTGCCAGCGACCAGGAGTGATGGTGGTAAGTTCTGTTATGCTTTATGCAGCGTGAAACGAAAACAACCGACAGTAGTATGTATGGTTCAAACAACGAACTTTTCACGGATGATGACACCAACAACCTCGCGCGTGAAGCTGGAAAGGATTAAACTTTTAAATTAGATTCAGTTTCTTAAGCCGCCTTTTTGCGAGACGATGCGAGCGGAGAGAGTTTCGCATGTCACGTCACGATCGTGGCTAAGTAAGATCTTCATCGGGAACGCACTTTCGGAAAGTTCAGCTATTTCCAAGTACCGAACGCGGCGTCGGCAAAAGTTCACTCGAAACTGTGCCTTCATTTCATAGCAATGCAACGACGTTTCGAGTAAATCCATCGTCGTCAAAATGGCAATAGGTTTTACAATGAAGCTTTTTTGCTCTGCTGAAAAGGGAACAGAAATACAAGCCCGTACGTGATGAGGGAAGTCCGTTAGGTGGGGCCCAACATAAACGAGTCGATGAATTTTATGATACATCGTAAATCGTTCCGGAAGATGGGTTTAAAGTTTAAGTTCTACATTGACTGCCTCCGTTCCCGTCCCGAGATTGGTGTCGGTGCTGATTTGAAAGGTTGCGTTGGCTTTATGGCTCAATTTGTTATTCGCCGGGTTTTCGTCGCTGGTGGACGATGAACTTTTGCACCGTTCCACCTCAAGACGCTCATCAATCGATCGGAAAACTTTGGTACTTTTAATAACACTGGGTTTAAGTGTTTTGTTCCACAAACGATGAAAAGCCACGAATGTTTCAATTTGGATGACAAACAGTGAGTTTATTGATATGTGACCGGTAATGACGCAAAGATGAGAAGAACGCTGATCAATCTAATATGCCTGAGGTATATAGTTCCGTTAATCGTCTTTTATCAAGTGGTATTAATTGTATAATCCAGTTACTGCAAGTACTGATGAAGACGAATCCGAATGATGTAGTTTGTTCATTGTAAATCTTATGATTCGCCACATTGGGAACTGCAGCTTTGATAAAAATGATTGTAGCTTTTTCATTGTTTGGATATATTTGAAATCTCCTCAATCCTTGGAGTAGATTTTTTAAAATAGACTAAAGGCATAATTGCCTTCGAGAGTCTTCAATAAATTATGTCAGTATCACGACAATTTTTCCTAATAGATTCGCTCAGTGTCTTCAAAGCTAGCCATAAATCAAGAGTTAACCGTGCTGAACTCAATAAACGATATCATGCTTGAACTAACATAAACCTCTTCTTCTTCAGATGATCAATTATTCTTACTGGCAAGAGTGTCTACATCTTTGTCTTTAATATTTTGAAAACATAACAAAATTAAAGCTCTAAAATCAACCCATTGCTGGTGGCTCCACTATAGCAAGGATCCTCTGTAAGTAGCCAAAATTGACCCTTGGATTGTTACCGAAACAGAGAAAAAAAGATCTCCGCCACTAGCAAATGGGTTAACTCTGTCGCGGAAACAATTTTCGGCACTCGTAAAAGTTCCACGGAGGGTGATTAATTTCCATCTCCCTTCTCTGCCTGCTAGTGCTCGCACGCCTTGACATCTCACTAGTCCGGAAGCGCCCGAACGGCACCAGAAAGTTCCAGCCGGAAAACAACGATCTGAATGGGTCGGAACCGTCACCATATCATACAGACAGCCACGTGTAGAAAAACGCTTTCATCTGGGCGCACGGGCACTCCGGTTGCGTCTCAGGTTCTGTGAGCCTTGGCCACACAATCAATTATCTCCTTGTTGATTTTGACCACCAGTCGGTGACCATTTCCCGGAAGCCATACTTCCGGTGGTCACCGGCAACTAGCAGTTTTTCCCTCTACTCTTCTGAACGCTGCTCGTTACGGGACTCTTCTCGATCGTCGTTTTACTGTGTGCTCTCTCTATGTGTGTGTGGAGGTATTTTTGTTCGTTGTTCTCGAGAGCGAAATGATGGAAAAATGCGATGTCGTTTTGTTGGTTTTTGCTGTTGGTGTGTGCTTGCTTGCTAGCGATTCCATTTGCCCGCTAAAGACCCACCTCTTTCGGTTCCTGTCGATGACTTCTGAAGGGTCCTTTTCGTTGTGCTTGTGTATGTGCTTCGTCTGCAATGTGTCCTTTCATCGATGTTTCTTTTGTCACACGGTTAGTTGGAGAAATAGTGTCAGTCGTTAAATTGTGTGCCATTCCATGTTGACTCTGGATGGCTGAATTGGATGTTGAAAAAGATGAGACAATTTTTGGATCAGGAAGGTTGGCCTTATTTGGTAGTGAAGAACGGGTACAGGTAGTACGGGTACGTTTTTGGCGTTGATTTTTTTATGCGACATTTTGTGATGACAGGAAGGAACGTTTTTCTGCCATTCGAAAGCAATGGGCCGAACATCATTTATTACGCTATTATTTATCACATGATTGGTTTAATTAAAACATAGGAAAGCGGAAACAATAGCACGAAGCTTTTTTGCTAATCGATAGTCATGAGATAATCATAATATGGAATTGATAATAATATCGATAACACGTGTTTTTTTATGGAATCACTTTCCCATAATATGTTTGTGATTTAATCTGTTCCTGAAAGCCCTAAAAGTTGAAAATTGTTTTCAAATACTTTAAATTCCTCCAACATGAACGGTTGAACATTGATGCACTCTCGAGAATTTAACAAAACTTTCGAAAAAAATGAAAACATGCGTTTCTCATTGCTAAAGGGTTGGAGGGACAATACGAGGATGATATGACTTGCGATCTCATTTACATCTATCCTTGTGTCAATGAATGACTTTAAAAATCTTCAATATTTGTAAATGTACCGACAAAAAAAGCAGCACTGAGAATAAAAAAACACTAGCACGTTTCGATTAAAACTTCTTTTTACACCAAATCCCTGAGTGGAAGTCATTCACGTATTCGTACGATCATTTTTCCACCAATTCTACCAAACGTTCTCAATCACGGTGTCAAAGAGCGCGTTGAGTTATGAAGACGCCCTCCACCCTGGGCTCGTTTTTCACCAAGTCAAGTGATTTTTACAATTTTACGAGTTCTATGAATTTAAATTGAATTTATCAACTTTTGGCCTGAAGGAACGGAATCACTTCTTCACCGTCACCGTTCTTGTCGTCGTCGTCGCCGATTCGATCGAAAGCAAAAGCAAATTTTTGCAGAAGCTCCAGTTTGCAGAAAGCTCAGTAGAAAGTAAGTTGAGTAGTGAGTAAGCAAAAGAAGAAAAGCGAAGATCAAATGTCCCTCAGGACTAGAACACACTCGAACGACATCGCCTTGATGTGTGTCGGGAGAACGAATTCAATGCACCCGAACGTCACGTTCGATAGTGTGTTTAACGAACATGGTGCACTTGGAGTGTAGGGCATTTTTAAGAGGATTATTTTGCCGTTGCAGTGGAGAAATAAAGTAAAAACTTGTTTTAACTCCAATATTCCAAGCGGCCGAATAGGATTCAATATATTGAGTTCGATGGTGCAGTGCATAGAACGACCTACGGGGAAGTTTTAACATTGTACAGGCTTTACTGGGGAACGTAGCTGGTGGTAAGGATGACAAAATACCTACAAAAACTAGAGCTTCGCTAAGTACGGCCTTCAGTACAGAGCCATCTGCTATAAGTGATAGAATATTCCACATGCCTCTTTCCAACATCGTTAAGTTATCGACGAGAGTTAGAGCCAGCTTTTTTGTTCTTTAAACAGCTACTGTCACACGTGGCTTCCTCGAATTGAAGAGGTTGCGTGCCACTTCTAACCACTTTTTCGCTCTTATCTGACGTGTTTATGGAATTGAAAAACCCCTTGTAACTCACCTTCCGCTTGTTTGCGTTCTGTTTTTGTGCTGTTTCGATCACACCCCGATATGGAAACTGCTTATCACGTTGCCACGTGTCCTAGACAGCTTAGGGAGGATCCTTCCTAGCTTCGGTGGAAGAGACATGGAGTCTGATCTTTTTTGAGATGGAGAGTGTACCGTATGCAAAAGCAAAAACCAACGACCGCGAAGACATCGTCGACGACGAGTTGTTAATGATAATCTAGCGGCTGTATGTGTTCGGGTGCGTCTGGGTGTGAGAAACAAGTTCCGTTCAGGTGAACCTCATAAGTGGGATGAATAACGAGTTTCCCGTTTCCAGCTACTTGAATCATACCCGGTAAGTCATGTGCAAGATGAACTAGGACGAAACACATTGTATTTTGCACACTGTGGTTGGTTTGTCTCGTTTCGCAGTTCGGCGGAAAGTTGTATGTAGTCGGGGAAAATGGAAACTCGTTGTTACCAGTGGTTGGTTTTTTGCTTTCCTTCCTTCTGCTTGTGTTGGTAACACCTTGTCAACCAGTCTGCTATTGCTAGGTCAACAACGGCACAAACATCCGTCAATAGACACAAAGAATTTCTTCCATTTCCATATTTTCCTTAACAGCACACGGAAAATAAGGCAAAAAAAGGGTGCAACACACGACAAACTCGGCTCAGCTGCTGAGCAGTGTGAGGTTTTATCTGAGCTTTTCCGTCAAATTTGTTGCCTAGGAAATGTGGATTCGGGGAATGGATTTTTCGTCTGTTATTTACATGAAAAAAAAAGAAACATGCTTGTAATAAGCACCCACATATTTAGAAGCTTTCCTTGAAGTGGAAGAATCGTTGAAAAAAACGTTGTGTGCTAACTTCCTGGTAAAACACATTTTTGTCAAAAAGGTTGTCAAATAAGCCAAGCCAAAGGGGTTTTATTAAATTTTTGTATATTTTCATAAAAAAACTCCCATTTTGTGTTTCTAAAGTCAAGTCAAATATATACCTCGTTATAACGCCACGAAATGGAGTATGCCGGTCTATTCAATAGCTTTAAAACCTCCAAAATCAACTTTACAAAAGGAAAAAAATCTACCTCAATGCCGGTGGTACGATGGTGAAAATTGTTTTCCAATTTTTCTTCGGCGTATAGCTACCTTCCAGTGTACCTGCATTTTACCGCACTGGAGCTCGAAGAAGCTGAAGGCGATATTTTATTCAACGCAGAATTGCTCAAACCAATTTCATCTCGATTCATTTCCGGCCGGATGGTGAAATCTCATTTTTCATAACTCAAAGGTGGTTGCATGGTGGGTTGGTTTATTTGTTTTTTTTTGTTCATTTTCTTCGATTGCTCTGCTGGAGAGCTGCTGTGCTGTAATATTGTTGAAGAGTATGATTGAATGAAGATGGTAGAAGAACGATATTATTTTGGGTTTGCTCAATATTTCCAGTAATTGAGAGAAAGAAGAGAATTTTACCACTGGAGTTGGTCAGTGCTGTTGTAGCGTGTAAGCGGGAGGAACTGTATGCCATTTGTCAGTTTAAGGGAATTTTTAAAACGTATAGCATTAAATCCTACCAGTTGGTGGAAATTATTTTCTGTAACGACATAACCAGTAACGCTACACACAACAATGTGCACCATGCTCACCTCGACAACAATAACGGCTTGTTCCAAAAATACGTGCCACGCGGTTGTGAACCAGCAGCTGGCGAATAGCAGGCACATTCCAAATTACGCTCCGCTGAAACCGTTCAAAATCACTTCCACTGCACATTTGCATGCTTTGGCCGTATTATAACCCATCCCAATCGAGGCCTCGTTGGTCGTTGTTGGGCAAGATGGATGAACTAATCAACAATTCCATACGGCAAGCGTGGTTGCGCTGCAATTCCAAAAAGGCACCCACTTTTGCAACAGAATGTCCGAAAAATCTCACCGGATTGTCCACGTATTGGAAAACGCGGACGTATACTTGTATGTATAGTAATGTTGTGCATATGTTCCTCTGAAGGGGAAACCTTCCAGAGAAAGGCTTTTAAGCTGGGCCTGAATGTGAGCCGTACAACAGCAGCTTCCCAGCTGTCGTTTGGTTCGTGGCAACGCGAACAGACAGCACACAATACAAACTGGAGCCTGAATGTGTCAACAGTTTCTGTAGCTGCATTTGAAATGCGCATCAAAAAATGTGTACGCAAAAGGTCTCCTTCAGCAACAAAACCCTGCACTGGGAAGAGCATGACAGTATGTGCCAAAGTATGGCTCAGCTTTGGGTAATGAATCATAAGCTCGCTGCTTGAAATATGCCTGAGCCCAGGCATGATGTTGGCTCTTCCAGCAAAAATTTGCTAAAACGAAAAAACGGC
This sequence comes from Anopheles culicifacies, assembly GCA_000473375.1. Lineage (NCBI taxonomy): Eukaryota > Metazoa > Arthropoda > Insecta > Diptera > Culicidae > Anopheles > Anopheles culicifacies. The sequence goes on from KI422486.1 coordinate 7,884, forward strand.
TTTTTTAGTACAGTACGTGCTACTCCCTATTCTGTCAACTTTAAAACTCATTACCAACTGGCAGTGGGAAACATTTTACAAATTGTTATTGTATCGCTGATTCTATTATGAACACTAGTGCGAAACTAACGCGATTATCCTTTTTTTTTTCTCGTCGAGATGGCTCTTTTACACCAGCACCGAGAAGCAAAAACGCACATTTCCAGTAACTCAATAAAGTCGAGCTGCTCTCAAGTGCATTTCGAGTAAAGTCAACATGACTTCCCTCTAGTCTCGCCATAAATGACACTATTAAAGACTATAGCCTGACACGGAAGCCCTGCCCTGAACTTCATGGAAAGTGAACTGAAACTTTGTAATCAATTTATCTTCTTTAAATTCTGTACCACTACTCGTGCGTTTGTGTGTATAGGCGTCGGGTATAGCGTGGGAAGCGCTATGAAAGAATCTACCCACAACACACGCTTTGGACGCGGAAATGCTTTCCGCGAGGAAAAGTTTCTTCCCGAGGTGGTGCGACTTTCCGTCTGATAAAGTGGCCTTGGTCCATCGTCCGCACGGAGGAGCTGCAATTAATCTTACATTTCATCTTTTTTTTTCATATACCTTCTTCAGTTCGGCGTTATTCCTTTCTGGATAGTGTTGAAGCTACACGCTTTGGAGCACTTCTGGGACCGCATCGCAAGCTCTAAGTAACCCGTTCACAATGCTTTCGAAAGAGGAGTTTAAGCCACCTGCAAAACTTCTCTCCTTTGCTTTGACCGATCATTTTTTCAACCTGAAGTGCACAGATGATTCTGTTGAAGAAAATCGAATCCAAATCCTTTGTGAGCCACTTCGCGGTGATGCACTTACGCGTTTGCAAATTCCCTTCCCGTTTAGAAGCAGCAAACTTGCCAGCAAATGCAACAGGCATCAGAATGATGATGACAAATATTGGATTAAATTGACATTCGGAATTTTTTCAAACCATTCGGGCTGTGGGCAAAAAGCATAGGTTTTCTGTAGAAACTGTTGAGAAATGGGTTTCGAAGCTTAGCTAATGTTTGTGGAAAATATCTAAAAGTTAGTGTGAAAAACACTTAAGGATGTACATCTGTCAAGGGAGTTTTTTATATTTAATATTTGGTGAATACACATTAACTACATTTATGCGCAACAAACTACAATACAAATCTTTTCTCATTTCGTTTCGTTTAATTTCATAGAAATATCTGTAGGCCTGCGAAATGTCCGTGTCACGGTGCCGACGGCCGTACGAAAAGGCGACTCGGCACATTTGTTCTGCGACTACGAGCTGGAAGACAAGGAAAGGCTGTATTCGATAAAATGGTACAAAGGAAAGCGTGAGTTCTATCGCTACACGCCACAGGAAAAGCCATCAATGAAAGTATTCACTGCCGTTGACGTTGAGGTAAGAAGGTTTTCTTGAAGGATCTATTATGTTTGCACAATGTTCCAGAGAAAAAAATCGTTGTAGTTTTAGTAGGAATTGGTTATTAAAAATATGAGTGCAATATAATGTAAAGCAAGAAGCACACTTAATGATTCTGGTAGCAAGAAAAACTGACTTCTACAGTAGATTTCGTTTTGACTAAACGCTTTCAGAAAGTTAATAAAACAAAACTTTTCCCTTTTGCATACTTTCTGACAAAACAATGAAATCGGATGAACATATTTAATTTGTTGCGCTTCTTCGAAACGAAGACGCTTGCTCTGAAGGATGGTTTTCTTTGAAGACCGTTATTGTTCCCAAAAGCTGACCCGGATGCAAAGGGATGGTTGCTCTATTTAAATGTTTAAGAAAAGACTTGTTGTTTGCTTATGAATGAAAATGAATCCATGATCTAAATGATTTAATTATAATTCTTGTTAAAAAAGATGGTTGGAAGGTTCGTTTTAGGAAATTTAGGTTTTTTTTAATCAATAATAGGACGAATCAATGCGTTCGAGATCGCCTAAAAACCGAACCGAAAGACAAAGAAGCAAAAGACATCAAACCATTGGCGTACACCCAAGGGCCCTCATGATTCCCTCATGAATTTCTAATGCACTCTTGACAACTGGAAATTCGGATTCGATTCCATCCCAAAAGAGCTAACCGGGACAAGGAATGGGCTGAAGCTGGCGAAGTCCGGGGGATAAGATAAGCAGCAGGGACTGGTATTTCTAATTTCATTTCAGTCTTGCCCATCATAATCATCCATCATGCGGGCTGTCCGGATAACGATCGGACAACCAAACCAATCTGTTCGGTTCGATCGATTCATCTTGATTGGGAATAATGGCCGAGTTGTCGATGGAGCTCGGTGGTGCTCGGTGGCACTTTTCCACCGATCCCCACAGAGCACAGGGATGCATGGAACGATGTTTTGCTATTTTATTCCCCATTCTCATTCTCTTCGCTCTCGGCAGACACTTCCGCACTTGAAAGCTGTGGCCGGCGTTTGCCGAGAACACAGCTCTGTCCGCAGCATTATGAGCTGAAAGTATTTTATTTATCAACATAGAAAACATGCTACAGAACCAATAAAAAGCTGTCCATTCCGTTGCTGCCGGTTTCGTCCATTATTCAGCGATCGTTCTTAAAGTTGTTTAATGAGTGTTCGTGTTTTTGTACATTTTTATTACGTGGAAGCCAGAGGAGCGAACTTTTATTTTTACCCCAGATGGTCCAGCTGTCAAACGGAAGGCGCCGTTTTTGCTGCGGCCAACAACCCGTGGCACCCGTCCGCGGCGAAAACCAAAACTTCCGCTCACGTTTCGGAAGATAAGACGCAAATAATGTCTGTTTTTGTTGCTTTCCAGTCAATAAACAACTGTGATAACGTCCAAAACGGGTGGACGATTTCCGAGCAAGGAAAACTGCACGATCAGCATGCCGGTGTGAATGTTTTAGCTTTCGCATTTTGTGCCTGGCACGGGCCTTTTTTTTGTTGTTGTATAAAGGCCAGACCCAAACACGAAACCGTTCGAATTGTAGGTTGTGTTAGATGTTTGTGACGCTTTTGTGACAAATTATTTACATTCGCTGTACATGCTTATGGTATGGTAAGAGGGTAGAGTTTAATGGACGTATGTCTATGTACGACACTCAAGCGAAATACAAAACAAAAATCTAAAAATTGCAATTTTCGTAAAAAGTTACAGCAAGCAAAAAAACAAGAATACTTTACCTCTCGTTACCTAACCCGTGGTAGGACAGATGAGAACGTAGTCTTTGTGAGCGGGACGGTATGAACAAGCTGATATGAAAGATTGGTACTGCAGCAGGTGCACAGAAGGATGGAAGGATAAAAAGAACGTTGCTCATGGAGATTCCTTGAGCAGATGAGCTTAGCAGAAGATTTAAAGGAAAACCTTCGAAGCCAAGAACAGTTCTTTAGACCCGACCCTAAATTATCTCGTCGATTTATGACGGTTAGTATGTTTTGTCCGCTCCTCCATTCTTTATTGTCTGCAATATATAAACTTTGGCCGTCCGGTTGATAAAGACGAAAAATCCCCATGTCCAAGCCTAAAGTAAATAGATGGTCTAGAAGTGTAGTCCTTCCACTTCAGGTTTTGTTCGAGGGGTTCAGCTTAAGCTGGGGTCTGTTTACTCAATGGTTTATTCATTCAACAATTGAAGTTGAACACTTTCTATTTTCGGTTGGTTTTAAAAATACGATTTTGAAGATCTTTAAGTCCTTCACTTTCATTAACAATTTTGCTTTAAATAAACTTTCTATTTACAGCGATCGTTATCGAACGAGAGTAACGTCGTTATAAAAGCGCTCGAAACGAACGTATCGGGAAAGTATAGCTGTGAGGTATCGGCTGATGCTCCATCCTTCCATACAATGATAGTATCCGGTGATATGGAAGTTATAGGTAAGAAATGTGACCTTCTTAAAAATGAGCATCAACGAAATTGTAGAATAAAAATAATTAGAAAATTCGAAAATTGATATAATAATATAAACAGTGAGAAAGTGAAATTATTCGTAACAGAAAATCATAGTAATAAAACCATTATCATCTTCTTGTTGTGAAAATTCATTTTATACCATAAAAGAAAGATAAATATTTTCCAAAGAAATGATTAAACGAAACATTACAATTTCCTTCCTCCATTACAACCAATCGGGAAAATGCATGCACACGGAAACAACACCAGAACCACCACCGGAAAAACCATCAATAACGGGCCTGCAGGGTCGGTACCGGCCGGGTGACATCCTGCGGGGCAACTGCACCTCGATTAATTCTAAACCGCCAGCAAATCTGACGTGGACGATTAATGACGTACCGGTAAGATTTATTGCACCATCATACACACATATCGACGACATCTCCTGCTGGCCCCCACCATATGGGGATGATGCGAAAATCACATATTTGCTTCCGACACCACATGCGGTCTATTGATTTAGGGCAAAAACGCATTCATCACCATCCGAGACCGGGCGGTTACCATGGTTTTTGTTTTGGTAGATTTGTTTTTTTTCCTCGCCAACATGATGCATACTTTTCCCAAAATATGACGAAGAAAAAAACATCATCCATTTCGATGGAAGCATGTTTTTGATGCTCGTTCCGATGAAACACCACACACAAAGGATATCAATCGTGTATTTATTACGATTTGTATTTATTCCCCGTAGCACACTCAGCATGAAATTTTAAACATTGCTTACCGGTTTACATTTCATCATCCCGCATCCCAGATTAAAGATATATCCGTCAGGTCTGTTTTTTGCTTCCTGTCTTCTAATTTGTGGTTTAAAAGGGTGCAAAAGCATTCGTTAATCTACCATCGGGGATTTGCTTGGGTTTTTTGTTTTGTTTTTTTGCTTGTTACACCTCCAATTTCACGAACGATGTGCGTGAAGTGATGAAAAGCAAACGACTCAATCGGCGAATCATCAGTTTTGCCGCCGGCAATACCAGCGCTTCCATGCGCACCGGATGGCTTTCGGTGGATGGAAATCGAATTTTTCGTAATTTTCATCCATTTTCCATCGACGTGAAGGAATGATTTCGAACGATTTGTAACGATGACAGCCAGAGAGCTGGAGAGGACGGACGGTTTAGTGCCCGGACGAGCGGCACGAGACGTCAAACACGGTGCGGTTGAAAATCCCATTCGGAGGGAAATTGAATTTACACTTTGCCGCTGTTTACGGTTGGGTGGAAAAGGATAGGCTTCTTGGTAAACGCATCGTTGGTGTTTCGCGCGAAACCATCGGATGTGTTCGGGTTTTATTGCTCCTAACAGTGACGATTTGTTGTCAGCGCTATCGATGAAGATGAGTTCGTTTGAAGAGGCTTTTGAAGGTTTCTCAGGAAAATTTAATTTCAACATGATGGGATGGTGTGAGCCTCGTAAGTGGTTTTTGATTTTAAAGAGATACAGCGTAGAACAAGCTTGTTTCAGTCATTTTAAGGAACATGTTCATGTATGAAGCGCAGCTAATTAAGTTATAGTATTTCCTTTCGAAAGAGCTTAGTTTGAACTTTTGATATTTTCTTCAACAGATAATACCACAATACTACAAACAGTACCGACCCATCAAGGACACACACACGGGACTGGAAACATCCATCCTGGGAATTAATATTCTGGTTGCTCATGGACACTTTGTTAAAGGAAAACTTAAGGTAAAATATTTCTTACAATAATATTCCATTTATCATTAATGACCAAAACTGTAAAAAGTGAATAAGAATATACTAAATTGGATGGTAAATATGAAAGAGCAATCTCTTCCGGGAGAACTCCTATAATATTTTCCAAATAACTCCTGAATACTTACTTTTACTGGTCTTCCACAACAAAGACATCCATTCATAGCAGATGATAAAATTTACAACCTGCGAAATACGAGTATTCTGCAATTGAAAAGCAAGAAAAACGTTGGATTGAAAGTGCACACTATAAAATTTGTTCATCCTTTTCTAATAGATAATCAGTTGAAAAAACACAAACACGCATTTTTCTTTCATTAAAATCAGTTCTTTGGAGGACAGTTTTTGTAAAAAAAACATTCTTGCTGTAATTACATTTCCTCTGCCATCCACACTATTATTTTCATGGTTTGAAAGCTCTGCGGAAGAAAACCTGATGAGATTGTAATTAATATTTAACACTACGATAAATCATCCAGAAAAGTAAAAAAAAAAAACATAAAATGGTGGTGGGATAAAAGGTAAATTAGAAAGCGTACAATAGATCCTTCCGACTGGGTGACAAATCTCTTCCGGAAGGACACCTGCCCGAGATGGGTGGTTCTGGGATGACAGTGAACTTCTTGTGCAAAGCATCTTGATGGAAACGTACGCCACAGGTCAACCGTGGAAAATGTTATCATTATTCTTTCCACGGTGACAATCAAACCGAAAGGCAAGCTGACAGCTGTAGCAGAGTTGACCCGTGGGTTACATGGGACGATTGCAATGTTTTTTTTTGCTTTTTATTCTTAAAAGACAAACACTCCCAGTAGGAACTCTTTCTCGAGCAGAGACGAAGAAAGGAGAGCAAAAAAAATGGAAAAGCGACGATTCATTGTCGAACAAACAAATGAAAATGGAACACAGCAAAGATCCGGATTGGAGTGAGTGAAACCGTGAAAGGAAAGGATTCTATCCAGCTGCAGAACAAATGCTGTTAATTAAAAGTTTAATTGATTCAAACAACGGGCTCAGCCGGAACCGGAAGCTCGCCGGCACTCGGAGAAGCATCAAGTGGAGCAAAGTTCCTTCCGGTACGATTTTTCTCCCTTTTTGGCTTACACTCTTACCTGCTCGTACGAGATGGGTTCGAGAAGGGATATATTGCTAATGCTCGGATTTTAACACGTAGCATGCTGGTGCAGTGAACCAACCGGAAACTGCATTTGCTATGGATGCTTCCTGCTGATCAACATTGTTTCTTTGTTATTATTTTGCTCGGTGCTGAATGCAACCTACCAGCAATGGCAGGGGCAGCAGCTAAAACCAAGCCATTCTTCCGATCGTAGCAGAAAAACAAACATCAACGATAAGCAAATCGGGTATTTGTTCTACCCTCATGCTTATCAGGCAGCATTTGAATTGCATTTTAAGTATGTACAATTGTTTTTTAATTATATCATTTCTCTCTTTCCAGCTCAAATGCCAAGCGACAATACATCAGATCTATGACGAGAGCAGCGAGTGGTACGTGGAGGAGGATCGACCCCGAATACTGGCAACGGGTTCGTCCAGTAGTCACAATCTTAATCAAATTTATCAACAGTCGGTGTATGATGGAGAACTAACCGATCAAAGCGATATGTATCTAACAGTTAATGGATACAAAGGTGAGCAAAAAGGACGTTTTGAAATCCTAAACACATTGAGTATTCGCATTAGTAAAAGCGTTACATAATTTATGTAATAATTTAATTTGTTAACTTACGTGTTATTTGTTTATCATTTATAATAATTGCTTATCTGAAATTGTTTACGGCTGCCTGTCGCAGGAAATTCTGCTTATCTGAGTTGTTCAGTTTTATACGAAAATTAACAGCTATACATACTATAAATCATACATCGTCCCTTTTTTTGACTTCCACTCCATTCTACGAGAAGATCCTTTCACATGTTCTAAAAGCTCAACGATTTGTTCTTGCTTCTTAGTAAACCGCACATGATACTGGGTACCTAATACCCGTTTCCAACCACCCACAGAACCACCCTGTTGCACTACGGGTACCGCCCGATTAGGGCTTGTAAAACACATCCAATCGAAAAGATAGGATACCCACCAGCAGCTTCGGAAGCTCAATGTTTCACCATATCTGCATTTTATCGCCTCATAAATTCAACCACAGAAGTATGTTAATACAATACCCCCTGAAAAGCATCGCATTGGGGACCTCTACGTACCCCTTTACTACCTTTTCCATCCCTAGCAAGCTAATGCTAATGTGGTAGAGATACGTTGAAGTAAGTATTGCTTTCAACACACCGACCGAAAGGATGCATCAAATAGTGCGCGAACACGCTCGGGAAGCGCTTTTCCAAATTTGGTGAACCTTCTTGTGCTTCTTGAGTTGGACCCAAACTCCATTCATCTTTGCATTTTGGTGCGATGCAACCCAGTGTGCGAGACCTCAAGCAAGCCTTTGGCATTCCACCCTCTTTTTCCGGTTGTGGCGACACATACGAAAGTGCACACATTCCTGGTGCACAGTCCCAGTTTTTGGGCTACCCATTACAAACCACCGGCATGCCACCGGCGGATCCTTCCGGCATGCCATGTTCGTCTGGTGAAAGATATTAAATATAAATCATTACCGGAAATGGATGCCGAATGGTTGTCGTTGGCCCATGTACCAGTCATGCGTGGTTTTCGCACAATGTTTCAGTGGGACTTTAAGCACTCAACCAGAGAGTGTGTGTGAGAGAAGGGAGATTTTATTCGATTGAAATCTTATATCCAACACAGAAGAATGCCTGCTGCTCGGGTTATGTTGTGTGCTGTGCGGACACTTTTGGAAAGTAAAGAGATTGTGTGAAAAATGATCACAATAATTCATGTTTCCGTACTTGCCGAGCGTGGTGAAAGAGCGTTTGTTCGGTTTATGTTTGATGTAAGCTTTTACGCTTACTGATGATGCATCACGGGTGGTTAAAAGATTGGTTCAATCGACCGTGACGAGAAGATGAGAGGATCCTTTTTTTTTGGAGATTCAATTCAATTCAGATGTTCGATGAAAACAATATCTTTCTTGTTACTGCAGTGATATGGTGTGTACGGGAAAACAAAAGTCTCACATGTTAATGATATAATTGTTACGGCAATGCAATATTTGCAGTTATCAAAATTATGACAAAAAAGAAAATCTCCTAGACAAACAAACAATGGAACATATATTTTCATTTTCATTTCATCATATTCCTTCAAGAAGAGATTTGCTCTAAAAATTTATTACAAAATTAATTTGCTGGAGGTATATTTGTACGGCAGAACATTATTCACCAAGAAGCAGAAACAAACAGATTCAAACACTCAAACTCTTAGAATAAAACATAGGATGATTTCATTCAAATGCTAGAATCTCAAATTTAGTTTGGCATTTCTTCTCATATTTCGAATTCATTCTCGAATCATAACATCACATACAATTCAAAATCTAAGTACAAACAAAGCTTTTCATTCCGGAATTCAGTTCCCATTAGCATTATTTTGTACGATCAAATTGTTGCTTCTGTAGCGCTCTTTGTTCTAGCAAATTCCCCAATCATCAAATAGGCCCTTAGGAATTTGATTTCAGATTCTTGCAAATATGCCATTCCAAATATTCTGACAAGCAATCGGATTCGATTTTCTTTGAATATTTGTCTAATTCTGCGGTTTTACCTCTCCTTAAGACCTGTGCTGACCTTTTCCCTATGGTACATTCTATTTAACGTCAAAACTAATCCATTTCCAACCAGGGAAATATACATAAAAGGAGAAAAGCAGAATGGGAATGGATACGATCTACAGTGTACGACGTGCAGTTTAGATGATATAACCTCATCTTCCTTCCGAAATTGAAATTGGTTGGATAGCCGGAAAGAAGAAACAATCTTATCCTCACCATCCGGAAAACCGAAACTCGTCTTCAAATTGCTCCAATAGTTTTCGGACGGGAAGCATTCCAAGGACTAATAAACCATCGAGCCTAGTCTGCCTGGTTGCAGCAACCAGGAAAACCATCTTTCCCGACGGTATACTTTCAGTTCCGAAACTCATTCAACCGGTTCGCCACCCCCCCCCATTCGTACCGGGTTTCTCACCCATTTTTCATTGACTGTGTGTCCGGTTCCGTTTCGTTCCGGTAGCAAGCTCACGAAGCTTCTGGGGTATTGTTCCGATTTTGAAAAGCTTCGGTGGAAAATTATGCCATTTATTCGCCGGTCAATGACCAACGGCTTCAAAACCGAATATCACCCCTCGATTACATGGTTCCTGGTAGCAAATGGCACCCTTGTCTTGTCTTGCCCAGTGCAGGAAACCATCCATGCGCCGTACTCCGAACGAGAGACGTACACATTCCGAGCAGGGGGTTTCTTCAGTTTTATGGATCATAAGTTTGGCCACAAGCATCCCAATGCACCTCTTCGTAACCCAAAGCGCAACCATGCTGCCCTGCCTTTATAGAGTGCCCACACAAAGTCTTTAAGCATCTTTGAAGTTCATTGCGAAAAGGGTTCCTCACTGTAATCAAATAACTGACGCTGGCAAAAACATCTTTGGTCAAGTATTTATGATTTGAATTTCCGCTTCCGAACGAAACGAAGAGAAACACAGCTCTAGGATAAGAATTTTCCGCCTTTACCGTACCGTTTGGTGATGCGGATGCGAAAGATCTATAATTCTAAACCAACGGCAAACAATGCCAGGGCTTTTGGATGGGGAAAATGACACGGAAAACTGTTTCTTTATTGCGGTATATTGATAGGAAGCCAATTTGGAAGATTCTTCCATTGCAAGAGAAAGATATAAGCTGCTGCTTTGTAGATTTGGTTCTGAATATCAAGCATACTGTTGAAACGGGATCCAAAATTATCTTTTACTACATGTTAGAGTTCATTTCTTTGTTTGTAATATCCCTAATATTAGTTAAAATACAGTTCTAATGCAGTTCGTCTTTTATTTCTTTTTAGCGGATAAATCCCCAACGTCCTCATCATCCGCTACCAAACAAGTCGGTGCGTACGTGAAGGTGGGCTGGATTGCGTTTTACATCTGCACCATCTGCACCGTACTGCTCTACTCACTGCGGATCGGCATCTCCTGACTGTACAATCTGAAGGAAGTGATTAAAATATAAGCGGACATGGCGTGTGGACGAACTGGACTCATGTTCAAACTGTAGCGCTTCCCGGTACAATTTCTGCCAAAGGAATAGCACGCGAAACTCTCATTAATTGGGAACGAATAAGTGTATCCCTCACCAACAGTTGCATGCGAGCGAACGAATAATAATGCCTTGTAGGATGGATTTCACAAATGGATCGCACACTATAACGTACATTAGGCCTGGTCTGTAATGTTCAGCTTGCGTAAATCACTCTGTTCGCTTGCAGTGTACATCTGAGTAGGAATGAGTTATGGCTGTTAGTTTGAATGTTTTAAACATGTGTTATGTTAAGTTGTACTAGCGTTAGACGAATGAATCATTTTTTGTTCCACGGTACATTAGAAGCTAACAACATATACCTGTACATAAGCTAGCGATAAGTAGTTCAATTGGTAAGTGTACATTAGTGAGGTAAGCAATGGATGATTAGCATTTTTAAGCAAGACGACCCGTTAGCAGTCATAGGCTCAACGCGTAGATACAAGGACAAAGTAAAAACGTGTAAATGACACAATATAAACAGCTAATATAAACAAACTGTACATAGATCTAAACTCAATCAATCATGCATTTTAGTTTACTTGTCCAGAGATGTAAGGGGACAAACGAAGCAAGTACACAATGTAAGGCACTACCAGCTCGAATGCGATCGGGCTCATTTTGTAATGGTAAATGTGGTACTACATAAGCGTTGTGGTGGAATTGTCAGGTTGCAATTTAAACAATAAAATTCGTATGTTAAAACAGTAAATATTGTTTCTGGCTTTAACTTGTTATGTTAGCAGAACAGTGAGCCGCCTTCACATATGTGTATTTTTGGCATTCTTACAAGCTTGAAGGTTTATTTTGATTCTGTGTTATTTCTTCGAAAGAAAATTGAAAGCTACTTAAAACACATGACAACAACTTGTAATTAATTTCAGTTCATTGCCTTTTCATCACGAACCCAGAACAACTACGTTTATGCCAAGCAATATCTTTGTTAGCATGACATTTGTAATTAATTTAATGGTATATCATTTGAACTTTCATATTCGCTCTCGATTGAATCAAATATTCAAAACAAAAACTTAACAAGAAATGTTTAAAGTGAATTCTTATATTAAAGAAGTTGATAATTAAGCAATATGGCTATAATATAATATAATTGGCTGAAATTATTATGTTTCCTCCACCAATAATTGAATTGCAAGGAGTGAATATATAACACACACAGAAAAACAGAATGTAAGATTTTTTTTGTTGCAACTCATTGATAAACGATTAATTCATTTCGTAAATAAAGCTATGGCCTTGTTTTCTATGATTTGAAGCATAATACGATTAGTATTTTAGAAAGTACCTCGGGTGTTTCAGATGATTAGCGTTTCCACATGGAAATAGTTATGTTGCGCAATGTGCAGTGTTCAATGACATTGTTTTGTGTTGGTTTTAGTTTATTTAGTCGTTTAAACGAATGAACTGTAGCTATGCTGTTATTCATTTTTTATTACATTCTACATTTTTTCAAGAATTATTACTTTTAAAATAGACAATGTTAACGTAACTCCTTGCATATTGAGCAGACGGGTTTTGCACTGGAGATACTTTTAGTATACTTTCCTGTATACTGTTGCTGTCTGTATACATCCAATGTTATTGGATAAGTTTATATCCTCTCATTTCTCACGACGATAAGTTTTTCTTTGATTCCAGGCATTTTATCATAGCACACGGGTAAAATTTTTAATTAAATGAAACTGCGTCACATGTTTTTTTTTCCTAGCGAAACATATGTAACATAAGACCAAAAGTTCTACACGTCACTGTCACGCACTCGCCGTAACGAACAAGTGAAGCCGGTAGTTAATTAAACGAGCTCACTTGCTAAAACGGCTTAATCAAAGTCCGTACTAGAATGACACTTCAATTAACAAGCTGTCGCCGATGCAGGAATAGCGAGGCTTTTTTTAATATTCACTATCCGGGTCTCGTTTTTTTTTGTATTGCTCATCGAGATCTTGTTTCTTGTTGTGCTTCGTTATCGACGTGTAACATATTTGACGTGTAGCTCGTTTATTACATTGAGCCGTTTTCCGCCCGTTTGATTATGCGATGGTTGTCATGTTTTTTACCTGAAGTTACCATCCCGACTGGATGAAGGCAATGTCCTTTCAAGTCTGACACTGGAGTAGATATATGATTTTTTTTTCTAGAGTTACAGTTGATTGCTTTCTATATGTAAGTTCATATGTAGTGTCTATATCATAGAAAATATGGAACAGGTAGGAAAAGTGCTTAAATGTTTTAAATACGTCAATCAACAGCTTCATTTACCACAGATCATTAGACATTCAATGCGAATTTGAAGTATTAAAGGTGAGAATGAAAACATAGACCATTCTAACTCGGTAACTCACGTACTTCTTCTCCCGTTAACACTCAGCATCCTAATCTGATCGCTTCACGCCGTCCTGCCAGAGAAACCACTCAGTTCAAAATAGATCGCCGGTGCGATCGCAAACCAAACGATCGAAATCATTCCATTACTTACGATTTTCCATAGTATCAGTAGATTTTACTCAACGAAAATCACTAAACTACGCTCCAAGTGTTGACTCTATGTAGAGCATAGACGACTTCGAAGACACGTACAACCATAAAATACCTATTGTTGTATGTTGAACAACGTGTAAAACGTACATTGTACGTATCGGAATAGGGAAGCACAATCAAATAGCAAAATTTAAGGGGAAGAACGCTTCCTTAGCAAGGAAGAACAAAGTTTTTGGTGCGTTTTGGTCGGCTTGGCACGTGAAAATTGTGTAAAATTTAGCAGGAAGGGAAGGGCAGTGTCTCGCGGAACGTAGCAAAGTGATAAAAAGATGATGGCCGCTGGACTTTAAGCTACTGCTAATACACCACTACCAATAAAGTGAATATACTGAGTGACTGACTACGTACTGTGCTAGAAAACGGACAGACAGCTGCTATTAACGAATGCATTAATGAAGAGGATTTGATGAGGTAAATATTTCTCGCATCTGGCAGCAACGTTCCGTGTGATGGTAAAGATTGGATCTGTACTCTAAAAGATAGAGACAGAACGAGGATGCTGCACATCGCACCGTAGCGGTGGATGTGATATGACCGAGCAGCATTGCACACATACTCATCAGTTAAGTCGTTTCGATACCGGATCGGTATGCGTAGTTTTAGTACAACTTTGTGTGCAAAAGTTTGTTTTCGTAGCAAGCTGGAAATACCGCTAGGTCAATGTTCTATCCTACAGGTCAACGATCTATCTTCTCGATGATTAATCGATAATGCATGTGCAAGAACTTGGTTGTTTTGAAAATATTATTTTGAGGTGCGAATAATGATAGTATATTTGCAAAAAGTAAAACTTGATGAAGTACATTTAATTGACTAATTTTTGTAATAATCTTAACCAGCAAAAACATTACATTAAAAAAGACCTTTACATTAATGTTCTTTGACGACATGTAGTACGTGCTACTTCTAAAACATGATAAGCCAGGCAATGGAAGCTTAATTAAACAAGAAGCTTTTTGAAAAAAGTTTCGGTAATTAATTCATCATTAATTTAATGTTCTCCTGGCAAGGAAAGGTTTTTTCCTATGGATTACAAATCTTCACAGGAGGCTAAAAATGATGGACATTTTTTCAAGATGTCCTGCAACATTCCACTTCTTGCTTTCTGTGTCGCTGTTAAAATTTTTAGTGTTTCAAAACGCTTAACAATAGACGGACTTTGTTTCTTATGAATCATCGATGCAGTGATGCTGTATATCCGTGATTGACCTATCCCAAGAATTAGGGTAGAATCTGCTATTTTCATTCCAACATTACACAAATTCGTGAGTTCAAAATTTCTCGTTCGTTCATATTGTGCAAATTGTGTATGAAAGTGCAACATCTATCTTTGTCCCTATAGAAAACTATATTTGATCGATCCGCGTATCGAAGCCCAGCAGCTATTTGAATTCGACCATTTATTACTTTGCAAATGAAACGTGTAAATCTCCTGCTCAAAACTGTTACAAATTGCCTTTCCCGGTTATTAGTCACTCGTTAGTGTGTGCCTTTCCCGTTTCCTTTTTTCCCCCTGAAGGCTACCGACAACTCAAATGCAAGTCCGGTGGGGCACAAGAGCAACATCATGGCGGTTAACATGGTCGCCTACAAGCGCCACACGTGGATCGTGTTGCACCCGACGAAAGGGTAAACTAGAATGGGCATGTTCTTTCATTGGAAAACGAATGTGTTGGGAAAATGAAGGGAAAAATAGAACCGAACGGCCTGGTATCCGCTAAACAAGCGCTGATGTGAGGCAAACTGCAGGACGAACGAACTGACTGAGGAGTTGTTGGTATGATTTATGTGTTATCTGATAATCGCTATCGCGTTCGCTGGGTACGCTTTATGATGTGATGATTTTTTTCTGCCGACTTTCTGACGCCTCGGTTCAGCGGTAGACGTACAAACCATTCTGAGGCATGTTTTTTTTCTCTTTGTATGTTGCCTTTACTTTCAACACGATCAGTCACTGGGTGATTTGTTTTTGAACGAACTGAAAACTCGTCAGGGTGTGAAAAGGATTAAACGGGGTTGAAATATTGCTCACATAGATAAACACGATTCGTTTGCTTAGTGTATGTGCTGACAGGAAAGATATTTTTCATCTCCATTTTCGTTAGTTAAACTTAGTTTAGATAATATTATTGCTAAATTTGATCTCGAATCGAACTGTTCGGTAATGTTTTGAGTTTTTTATTATTACTGTAGGCAGTTTATCGATTTAGTTGATATAATAGCTTGAAGTAACATGGTAAATGAAGTAAGTTTCGTTTATTTAACAGTTTTATTTATCAATCAATCATTTTAAATTGATTCCATCACGCATCCATCTTCCTGGCTAATATTAATGAAAGCTTCATGCGGAAAGAACATTCTCAGATAATGATTTTTGCTTTGGTTTTTAATTTCCGGTATGACTCCAACTCCCGTTCCAAATGTAGCTCAGTAAACGACGATTGAATACTCCCAGTGTTACCAGGCAGTTTTGAAGACTTTGACCAAGTTTTGATGGACATCTGATGCGAACGAGCGCAACGACAGACCACCACAGACATCACTCACTCACATCGTGAATATTGTGGCAAAAAGCGGACCTTACGCAAATCCGCCTGATTAAGGGAAAATATTCTTTTTCCCCGATTAAGAAAGCATTTTCCCCATTCCTACCAAGAAATTGGGCTGGCTGGTCCCAGTTTCCATCGTCATCGCATTGTGCTTTGATCGTTACGATCAAACTACGAGACACGCTACCGAACCGGAAGATTGCGTTCAAAATGATGGCATCCTGTTCGTCCTTTAACAAGCACATCTTTCTCAACGGTGGACCACCGAGTGAGACGACGAGCGAGATTTCGTCGGTGGAGAGTGATTGGGGCGATCTGCGACTGATTGCGGCGCAGCTGGGCGTTGCCAATCCGGATGATCTGCATGTCGAGCGCTTCAAGGTGGACCGGCAGAAGCTGGAGGATATGATAAAGGGTAATTTATTACAGAGGAAAAATCTCCCAATGCAAAACATAATTACTTGCGGTTTTTACACGTTATTTCTAGTGGAAACATATTCAGAGGGAATGAATAGTGCAGAAGAGTTCTTCACGAACGTAAGTGACGCGGCATTATCGCTAAGCCTCCCTGCTATGTATCAATTACTACAACACAAATACGCTTTCACGCTTTAGATCATGAAGGAAACCACCACCTATGTCAGCTGGCCATGTCGGTTGAAGATTGGCGCGAAGACGAAAAAGGATCCCCACATCCGGATCGTTGGCAAGATGGCAGATGTTCTACGAGCGAAGGATAGAGTTATGGCTCGGCTTGATTCCCGGGTAGTTACACATGACAAAACGCTTTCATCGGACTAATGCGTTACTAATTCAAAATGCTTCCCCCCACAATAGGGTAGCCGCGTGATCATGAAGATGGACGTCTCGTACACGGACCATTCATTCATTATTGGCCGCGGTGGTAACAACATTAAGAGAATTATGGAAGAAACGACAACCCACATCCACTTCCCGGACTCGAACCGTTCGAATCCGACCGAGAAGAGCAATCAGGTGTCGATGTGCGGCAGCATCGAGGGTGTCGAACGGGCGAGATCGTTGGTTCGGAACTCGACACCACTGCTGATCTCCTTTGAGCTGCCAATTCTGGCACCGGGTAAAACGCCACCTGACAACGATACGCCGTACGTCAAGGAGGTCGAAGCAGAGTTTAGCGTGCAAGTGATCTTTTCTACCAGACCGAAGCTTCATTCGTCGTTGGTGCTAGTGAAGGGTTCGGAGAAGGAGGAATGTATGGTGAAGGAAGCTACAAGGCGGTTGATGGATTTGATGTGTGAGAATATGGCGGTGAGTAAAATTAGTGCCCAAATCATGGGAAAACTTTTAACACTAAGTGAACGTACGTTAACCTATCAATAGAGGGCGTATGACATTGAATTGAATGCAAATACTGCGTAATATCATAATAGAGTTGAATGCAAATTGCTTACCTGCTTTTATTCAAATTCTGCTAACAACAAATTAAAGCACAACATACAGACAATTAAATCGAATAATCACATGTACTTTTTTGTTTATGATTCATTTGACTCTAGCACAATGAATAAATTCAACGTATTTATGAACAAATAATTAAATCCCTGGTAGGAACGGTTTTTCGTGCTGACCTATATTTGCCAGGTCACTCCATAAGAAACCTGGGGCATGCTATTTTCCTCCGACCACATGTCTAAGTGCAATAAATTTATTTACAGAGTCAAATACCAGTGCAGATGCAGTTAGAAATCTCGACCCAGCATCACCCGATCGTGCTCGGACGAGCATCGAGCAATTTGCGGGAAATTATGAACCGGACCGGTACACAGGTAAATGTCCAATCGATACTTGCAATAGTTGGTCGCCTCGTCCCGACGATGGCCACGCCGGTGGTAATGATGATGATATTACGAGACGGTATAATGCATCCGTTTTTACCCCTCCTCCTATCCTCTCCCATACCCATACACGGAGGGGTTTTGTACAATGGCTCTTTGCAGATAATGTTCCCGGATGCAAACGATGTGAACATCAAGCCAATCAAGCGCTCCCAGGTGACCATAACTGGTTCTATCAACGGAGTCTATCTGGCAAGGCAGCAATTAATTGTAAGTGGGGATTTCGAAATGCTTCCCGTATGGAACAGTAGTAGGTGGAAAGCTTTTTCCTTCCAATCAAGCACGCTAACCATATCATGGTCATTTTCCTCAGGGAAGTTTACCGATCGCACTCATCTTTGATTATCCGGAAAACACGGTCGATTCGGACGAAATTACCAAGCTCATGTTAACGCACGACGTGTTCATATCGGTGCGCCAGAAATCCCGCCAAAGTACGCTGTGCATCGTGATCAAGGGCATTGAAAAGTTTATCGCAAACATATATGAGGCACGCCATCAGCTGCTAAAGAGCACGGGAGCACGTGTTGTGGCCGAGATTCCGCGCACTTACTTTGGACCCAATGAGCATCCGCAGCAAACGACCCAAAACATATCGGCACTGCTGGCAGGACCGATTGCACCTCCGTTTTCACCGCTGTCACCTATCAATACGCTATCTTTCGTCGGATGGCCATCCCCGTCATCAGCGGCCGCGGCTGCTGCTTTACCCTCGTCCGAGTACGCATTCAACCATATGCGAGGCCAGTTTCAGAATTTCCATGTTCACGGTCCATCGAAGATGCCGACGTCCCATCACCAACTGTTGCCACTGTCGCTTCCACCGGGATTGGATCGAACTATTGCCGGTAGCACCAATGGGAAGTTGTCGCATCTTGCTGGTTCACATCTGCTGTCTGTTCCTCCAGGACATGGTGGCGGTGGTGGTGGATCGTTCCTACAAAGTCCACAGCATCACCAGCAGCCAGTGCATCATCACCATCAGCTCACGAGTCATTCGCACCATCACCGGAATCAGCAGCAACCCGTACATTCGAATGGCAACTGTTCGACTTCCAACAGTCTCACGACTAGCCTGACAGTCAGTCAGAACAGTAGTCACAACGATATACATTCGAGTGGTTACCAGAGCTTAAACTGCTCCAGCAACTCACTGGATCAGCAGTACCAGAGCAACTCGTCAACGGCTGGATCAGTATCACAGGTATCCTCAAATTCGATCCTAAACAGCTCTTCAGATCATCAGAGCCCAGGAGTATCGGGAACGAGCGGAATAAACCGTCTCTCAGTTTGCACACCCGAAACCCACTATCAGTCAGATTTGGAGCAACGAACGCCTTTAGCGTTTGAGCAGAAGGTATAGCAAACGACACCTGGTATCGATGACTGTTCACTGACTGTTGCTTTTTGCCTTATCCTTTTCAGAGCTCCCTAAACGATACGTTTCTGTTCAATCTTGACCCACGAGTTGTGGCCGGTTACAAGGCGATGCATATGTCGCCGCAACAGGGAGAGATACGCACACCGACACTGTCCTGGCAGGGTCTAGGATTAAGTCAGTCGTCTCCGGCCCCGCTGGAGGCGTGTGATCTCAGCTGGGCCAACTCGAGCAGTTCGAGCAGTGCGGGTGGTGGTTGTGCAAACACCAGTACGAGCAGCTCCAGCAGTGGGGCTACCGATTCGCGCCACAACATGACGACCACCATGATCGAGGTGACTCCGCGACATCAGCGCGAACAAATGTCCCAATACAACGACGTTACGACCATACTGACCGGTTTGGGGCTGGAGCATTACATCAAGAACTTTATCAACGGTGAAATCGATATGACCGTCTTCCAAACGCTTACCGATCAGGATCTGCTCAATCTGGACATTAAACCACTCGGTGCAAGGCGTCGCATACTGATGGCTATACATGATTTGAGCGCTCGGCAGGGAAGCGCGTTGTTTGGATCTTCGGCACTATCACCATCGGCACTACCATCGGCACTGTCACGTTTCTCCGGTTCGGCAGCACCCGGTGCCGAGCGACGCAGTTCCAGTGGACAGTAAGGGATAGGGGGGGATGCTGCTTTGGGTCAGTTCACGACGGTACTTACTGATGCACTTTGGAATGTAACGTGAAGAGACCAAAAATGTAAACAACGCCATCGCAGGTACTTTAGGAGGTATGGTGCTACCGGGGTGGGATTCCGATCCCGAAACCGAAACAGGTACGAAGAAGAAATAATTAATTAAACATACGTTTAATTACTAGTTTTCGTACCTCACCGGTAACTGGTGATGCCGTCGGTAGTAATTCAATACCAATTGTGCTTGAAGTAGTTCCTGTTGGCAAATCGGCGAAAGGTTTGTACGAGCCACTGAACTAGAGCCGCTTGCCAAGTAGTTTGAAATTATCCGACATATCACGTTGCACAGCAAATGACACGGCCATGGTCCAACTGTCACATTTGTATCCGATCAGCGGATGTGAAGATTACATTCCTAACCACCGGGATAGCATGAAAAGAATTGAACAAAAACCTAAACCGGTCGTCGGGCATAAAGATAAAAGGCTTCGGAAGGAAATGGAAGACAGCTGCACCAGTACAAAGCTCGGCGTTGTTCAAAACGACTACTGGCCGATGGATGCTGTAGTAGGTGGTGGTTTGAAATAAGAAGCTACTAGCTAGCAACCAATGACCAAATGAGACAGTCGCAAAAGTACAAAGAAAGCACGAATTCAAACTGACACAGGAGGCAGACATGAGCACGGCACCAAATGTTGCCCGTTTATTTTTGTCCCCCGCCAGAATGGTAGTGCACAAAGATACAAAACAAAACGTGAAAGACAGTGCAATAATTGCAATTAAATGCAACTGCATCCGCTCCGTTAATCCTGTTTGGAACGGTTCAGGAACAACCGTCGCCTTTTGCGGGTTCGTTTTCCACCGCTCGTGGGAGGAACAAAACACCGGAACATGTACAACGAGATGTACACGAACACTAGTCAACCAAGTCACTCACGCCTAAGACAAGACAAATCCGGGGTCGCTTTTATACTTGAACTCTGTTTTTAATTCCATCCCACCTAAAGCTAAAGCAACACGACGAGCTACGAGTTTTAAGTGCAATGAGAAGTGTTTTCCCGTACCCAACGCCCCCAACGTGACATCAATTACTTCTTCGCAGTGCAAGCGCCATCTAGTTTTAAACACTCGAAACAACGCATTGGTTTCAATCAACACGTGCTGCTGCACCGTTAACCGTCGTGAGCAAAGAAAAACAAACCTCAAGCCATAACCCCCCCCCCCTTTTTGTCCATTCCCTGCAATCTGCGAGACCGTGTCGTATGATCCTTACACCCTGCATCCTGGTTTCTAATTGCATGCCTTTCATATAATTGCATTGATTTTAATTTTGAATAGAGATACCAACCGCACACGTTCACTTGGGGCGGAACAACCTGTCGAGCAAATGTTGTCAGTAGCAAAGGAAGCAAGGCTTTTCAAAGGCTGTTGCATTTGGTCCCACTTCGGCTGTATGCATAAACCGACACGTCAAGCCATAATAATAATTTATTTAATTCTCTTGCTTTCTTTTTTTTTGAATTCTTCAGATTCAATGATTCAAGCGCAACACAAAATAACGATTCGCGGTTCCTTTCGCCTTGCGGCGTTAGTTTAGATTATGAATCGTTTCAACATACACAAAAAAGAACGGTTCATCAACAGTCATTTCTATGGAATTTGCTTTGGGTTTTAACAATCCACCAGCATCCAGTGGTGGAAAGAATAATCTGATACCCGTTTGTTTTGCAAATTTCTCACACCTTGTTGCACGTTTCGTGACACACGAAGTTGCGAGCTGCTAGTGAGATCCTTTATGTGCAATTCCTTTGTATGCTTGTTCTGGTTCATTGCTGCCAGGCGTATCCTTTCGTTCCGCCCTGAACGTGTGCTAAGTGTTGTTTTGTTCATGATTTTTTTTTCTTCATTTTATCCATTAGAACTATAATTTTCTTCCCACATTACTTACATTTTTTCACCAATCTCCGAGTTTTGTTAAGTGCATGCGTTTCATTTTACCTCCTATTCTTTCCTTTTCCAAGAGAAGAAAAAGCAATACGTTTTTTGCTTTTCTTTCAAACAAACCCTGCTCGATTTCGCGTTTCCCTCGCATAGATAGAATATGGAAATTGTTGAAACAATAATTCTGAAATTATGTTAATATAAAAAAAACCTGCATGTTTACTAACCGGTGCGCTGCTTTGTTTCCGTAAGCTTAACGCTATCATCCGAAACGGTTCAATCCCGATGCAATGTTTTTCGTCCGACTTTATGAAAGCTGCAATGAAATTCACATAAATCTCCCGCATACCTTCATAACCAACCTTCTACCGGATGATGGAACTATTTAATTACTTTCCTCCAGCTGGTTCACAGTTTGGTTATTCCTTCCCTTTGCGTCCATTTGTGCTCGGAAACAGTTTCCAAACACTACAGTTATGGATTGCTGATGGGAGCTTTCGTGAGGAAATCCACTGTGTAGATGAAGAAAAGCTTTTCCCCTCGATGTTAGTGGTGTTAGACAAAACGGAACAAGGTTGAAGATGTTCAGTGGCTCGCGGAATACAATATCATTACCCAGTCGTGGATGCCGTGGATGTCAACGGGATTAATAAACTCTATCATTTCATTTTAAGCCCAACCAAACCCATCCACCTCGTGCTGCCACGGGAAATGAGAATTATTTTCTCAAACAACACCGAAACGCAATCAGCAGGGAGCTAATTGAACGGGCAAACACGAACCAAGAAAGTGTGCTATTGAGCTAGCGAAAGGCAAGAAAATAGGGATATCAACTGGAAGGGTTTCAGTGGTGGATCGATCTTGATTGTGGTAAGAGGTGAACTCGTACGGACATTGTTCCCGGTACACGATGGCATTAGAGCAAGCAGGTGTCGCGAAACCTTAAACCATCGGTGAGATGATATAATTAGCGTTGGCACACGGAACGGCACGAGAGCCATGGATAATTTCGTAATTAAAGAGTGCTACTACCGGGTGAGAAACTAGCGTTTGTAAGTGGTGTTTCAATTTCCGCGAACTGTTTTGAGTTACTTCCATCATAATTGTTGTAATTACAGCACTCTTGCGAACGGGCTTATGTTTTCGTGTGTTTAGATGTCAAGGGAAAAAGTGTTATTAATTATTAATTAGTGTTATTAATTTATAAAAAGTGAACAGAAAATATCGTTCGCAAAAACTGTAACTGATAGCAGCAATTGGGTAGGAGATCTAAATAAACAGAGGGAATGTATCTACGAATTATCCTCAAAACGTCAGCATTACAGAAAGACACATTTGATAACGTCATAAAAGTTTAGTAATAAAACAAGAACTAATGATTCAAATGATTCCATTTTCTACTCGTGTTCATTCTTAGTCCGAAACAATCGATTTGCTAAACCTTCATAACTATTATCTCAGTTCGATTGGTGCTTCATCGTTTCATAAAATCGTTCTCTGTTTGCCGGCATCAATATGAGATCCAATCTCATTCCCTGGGTAGTTGGAAAGCCATCCAAACCTTGTCAACCCTTGGAGATAGTGGGGTTTCCTTCCATTTTTCCCATGAAGCCTATGGAAGCCGGTTTTCAGTATTACTGTTTCGAGTTGACAAATATTTCTATGACCAAACAAAAAAAACAGGTAAATCTTCCGCTGGTTTTTGTTTTCTCTCTTTTGAACGGGATATCAACATTTGCTTCTCTGGTGTAGTCCAATATATTCACGAGTACGATGCATTCCGGCCCACTCACAGTACGCATCGAGATCGCTTCGATTTGCTATCTTCATTTAAATGTAGATGAGCTACCGGGTATGCAATGGCACCTCGTCGCTTCCCTGGTGTATCACCCCGTATTGGCAGTGCTTTTTCTCATCAACAGCTAGTGTTACCCCAGTACACCACCCATCGGTTCTCGGTTGCATACGCAGCTAAATTGCATCCTTCCTTGCGTGCATGTGCCGTGCACGCAAACACACGTATTAGCACCTTGTCCTGGCTTTTACGCTGTGGCTCCCGTAAGATCGATGCAGCAATACGTAAAACAGATATTCAACCGGACGGATGGGTCGCACATACCTGCTCGCCATTTGGCTGGGAATGGGTTTTTGGTTGGGCCTTAACGTACCGATACCAGTCACTGCACGTCAGCTTCACAAAGTCGGCACAGTCGGGTAGGAAAACAGTAGTTTCGGAAAATTGGAAAACTCGTATTGATTATTTGCATAAATGATGAACCGAACTTCGAACCCGAACGGTATCGTACATCGATGCCGGCATGTATCGTTAAGCCATCTCGTTGGATCTGAGGATGATCCGCCGAATATACCATCCACGGTCAGTACCACCCACGACATGGTTTTCCTTAGCTGGTCATGGGATCGGTTTCCCATTTGAAAGTTATTCAAGCTGCACAATCAGTCTCGCCAGTGCGCCATCTGCCGCCAATTGAGGGAAGCTTTTTGGTGGTTGTTATGCGGTTGCATTTTTATGCGAATGTTCCTCCCTCCAAATAACAAAAAAAGTGTTTGGTACGGTGTACACTGTTTGAAGCAGGTTTCGCTACAGCTCATGAGTTGTTGGGATATGGATAAGGACATCTGAGAACACGCAATGTCATAAGCTGGCTGATGGTTGAAGTGCGCTTGAGTGTATTCTTTTTGACAAAATTGCAACGCAAATGGTTGCGGTTCCTCGGTGTTTCATGAAATATGACTGCAGTTGAGAAGTATTGCAGTTCAAAAGGTTATTGATGAATTATTCGAGGAGACATGGTTGAAGTTAAAAACCCTTCAGTGATGATATTAGACGCTCTGTTTGCTCGAATAATTAAACATATTTTTGAATTGATCCGCTTAGATGGGTTTCATTTTATTAAATTACATTTGATTAGTTTTATTAAAATAAAAAAACCGTACATTTTTTCTTAAACATTATATCCTCCATCGCCCTAAATCGCTTCGAAGCAAATCATAAAATGCATTTCCATTTGTGTGCACCTCAATTTGCATCGGTGCCGATCCTTACCATCAGTACGAAATGATGTGCATTTTCCTTTTTTCCAAGAAAATCCCTTTTACGATCATCACTTTCGCTTCATGTCACCTTCGACAACAAATTCCAGCCAGACATCAATCTCACTGGCTTACCAAAAAAGAAGCAAATCCACAAAATGCAGATAAACCAAATGGTAATGCTCTCTACGAAAAAAAAGAATTGCTTCCAAAAAAGTGTCGACGGTGGTGAATAAATATGGAATATGATTTCGAGGTGCCTTTCATCCACAGTGCAGCCAAACGACGTTTGCTTACAGAGGTATTCATGTAGTTTTTTTCTTTCCTTGGAAAAGAGGGTTGTTTTATAAGCGCCTAGCAGCTTATGTCCCAATGCATCCGGACTGTCTTTGGGTAAGGCGACGATTCCACCAACACGACGTGCTGCTCCAGAATCGTTCCTTGGAGCAAATTTATGATCGTAGATTTATGGTACAAAGTTTTCAATTCCATACCAACTCCCTTTACCAGTGTACCATTTTTCCAAAAACTGCAAATGCTTGGAGTCGATTCGTTGTCGATCTTCGACCCAACGCCATCCATGTCTGTGCAGTATTTTTTTCCTCGTCCTGAAAAGCTAAAGGAGGCAAAAAACAGCATCTTCTCGTCGAACTGGCACGAGAGGATGACCTCCGAGCAGTTCGCTTGTCATCCATCCTCACACTCAAAAACAAAACAGAAAAACGAATGGTAAGTGATTTCCAATGCTGTGCTGGAAAATTGGTGAATGCTTTAGCCGCGATTCCTTCACCCTACGGAACGGTACTAACTCGTGGCGCTCACCTGCACTAGCAGAGGTACTGAAAATATGTGTAAATACACGAATTGGAAGGTATGTACGTTGGGTGTCGCAGGCTTGGAGATCGAAGAGTGCAGTAAATAAAAATGATGTATTTGATTCGATTTCAATTCAGAAAGCTCATTTTTGCGACACCGAGCAATTTTATGTAAGTACCCTGGTGGTACATTATTTTTTGTACCATATTTTATCGAACTTGCGCTAATGTTTAAATAAAAATGTTACTCACAAAATACAATGCATAGACAGATGTGGTTTAATAATTGTGCTTGCTCAAACATAAACACATGTTCATGCAGTGAATTTTCTCATTTCTGATCATACAATCTATAATACGTGAGGGTTGATTCTTTCGTATTTTAGCCCCAAAAAAAATGAACTCAAATTTCCAATTAATTTAATGCAGTGAACCTTTACTCATGAAATACCGAGTACTATACTTTAAAAAAACATCATAACACAAACAATAAACTAAGACAAGTTCCTTTTCATTGCAACAGCGTCATCTAGCGTAAAATATTTAAAGCATTTGTAAAGAGCTGTGTCTTTGCTATTTTCCATGCCCTTCGTTAGCTTCCGTTTTTCCAACCCACAATCTCGTATAATTGAGGAAAATCCACCCAAACGGCTCCTTGGCCACGTGCTGAAATGCACCCGAACCAAATCAAAACAATGAGGGGAAAAACGATACACACACGTAAAATCGAAGACGCAGTTGCGCAGTCCCGACACCAAAACACAACCGGCTAAGGACAACACAGCCAACACTAGTTCGGACAGGACATTCGGAATGATTCGGGAACCGAATATTCACGCGCCCGACGATGACCCGACTCAGAAGTTGACATCCGCTTCCGACGGCAGTTGCATTCGGTGATTCGTTTGAATCGGTCGCATTCCGTCGCGAGCTGTGTCATTATTGTTCGATTGCAGTACGCTTCCGGTTGATCCGTTGATCGAGTGATTTACTGTGAAAAGAGTTTTGATTGAGTGATTGGTTAGTTGGCAGTTGATTGATGTGCAAAGAAATATTTACATACTAATGTGAAGTGATGCATAATAAGAATCGTTAAGATGGAAATTATTCCATTGAAAAATAATTTAATATTTCGATCGTGACTGACTGGTAACTTCGTTGTCGTTATTGCAACCGAAACAGGCAACAAAATATTCTGTTTTTATACAACAACCTCTAGTGCAGTAGACCCGAACACATTCAAAATGCTCATCGTGATCGAAACCAATCGAGTGTCACTGGAAGTATTCGTCGAACCCATCACAATCTGGTCCTGCACCATATATCCTCTTCGGTTTTTTGTTTGATGATTTTATGTGTCACAGTTTTAACCAGCATTCATTCCTCCCACTGGCAAAGGGAAAGCAAAAAACAGAAACGAAACACAACGCACAGTCAGTGAAAAGAGATCTAATGAAATGTGAAACTTTCATACCCTGCACTGCGTGTGGCAAAAGGGTATCAGCGAGTGAACAAGTGCAAGTAGATGGAGAGTGTGTAGTACGAACGGGGTCCCGGCAGATCCGGACCAGTCCGAGCAAAGCCGGCCAGCAAAGGCGGAACGACCGTCCGGCATACCACAAAATCGTTAGTTGTGCGACAGTGGTCATAATTAATCATTATTATTGCCCGTGTTGGTACCATACCGGGGGTTGAGCACGACCAAGCGTACATATACGCCACATGAACGCACACATACAGATGGTGAAAGTGTGAATTAAACTCTTGTTTTATGTTTGCGCTTCATGTGCTTTTGCTGACTTATTACGAACACGACACACTAGGCACACGGACGGATTGAGAAAAAAATAGAACGAAGCGTGTCCTTCGATGCGCTTTGGACGGAAGGAAACCGGTACCGGAAAATAGGCGGCTCCAGCTTTTCCTTTCCACGTTTCGTGCTGATTTCCGAGTGTTCATCGGGATGTCGTTTGGCGGGCAAGCTGCAGTGAGCTACGGGCAGGGCGAAAGCTACTAACAATGAAAGAAAAATGAAGCAAATGAAAAGCTTACAACCTTGGAAGGAAAATTGGATAATTGATGAGCTCAATGAGAAAGTTTAGCGAATTCTGTTTTATCTCTCAAGAGATATTACCTTCTGGAGTAGAATTTGTGGTCCAATTTAGAGCTATTATACGTGTGTTTGTGTTTGTCCCTTTAGCTTGCCAGTGTTAATTAACAACTCTTAAACTCACTTCTAACAAATCCTTTCGACGGTACTGTTGAGTGGTTGATGAAGTACGGATTTTCCTACATTTATCAACCGCCAAAGCGACTGAGATACGGTTTCTTGTATTCAACCAAGTGGAAAACCTTTTTTTGATTCTTGTTTTCAAATTTGCATTTTCCGATTCACGAACGGCAACAAAAGAAAGAGAAAGAAAAGCGAGCCAAAGCCGGCGGTAAATGGAATGAAACAAATCGGAAGCTGACCTCAGTTTGTTAGGGGCAGTTTTGCATGCTATGGTTTCTTTTGATGCAGTTCTGCATAAAATAAAATGGGAATAAAACACGGCACAAGCTCACAACAACAAACTACGAAAACCGGGTGTTTTTTTCTCGCTTGTCTCGCTTTAACAGTAATAGACAAAAACAAAAACAGCAAAATAATGCCCACCGTGAACGATAATGAATGGCAACTGTGTAGACGGAGCACGCAAAAGTAGTCTTATGCTGCCGTTTTGATGGCGAGTCCCACTATTTAAGTGCTAACGGTCCACTAGAGCAGTGACTGATGAGGGGAACATTTCTATCTACAGCTTGTCTACATTTTGCGAGAGCTTTTCTTTACTTTTACGCGATGTTTTTTATTCCTTGCCCTTTAAAACCACCATTTGATGTCACAAAAAAGGGTTTGTTGTGTCAGTTGTTTGTTTTTTTTTTTGTTTTGTTTTGTCTATTTCCCTCCATCTCTATTCTCCTACTCTTGTTGTTTTTCTGTTTTGATATTTGCTTTATTTTCTTCACCCGTTTCACAATTTCATTCTTTTGTTTGTATTCCTTTTTTCAAGGTTTTTCCTTTAC
>KI422486.1:37335-129109 GCA_000473375.1 Anopheles culicifacies
CGTTTTCAGCGTTCATTTCATTAGGTCACAAACGACCGGCTTATTTTCTTTTACTTCTTTCCGTCTGATGCTTTACACTTGAAGAAGAAGTTTACTTTTCTATCGACCTATCTCGTTAGGGAGATTCCTTCTGTCGCCGGCGGCCAGCCAAGCTACTGGCCAGTATGGTTCCCGCGATCATTTTCCATCCTTCCGTTGTGCTGTGTTTTTCCTTTTATTTCTTTTTGTTGTTGTTGTTGTAAATCCTTTCTCTTCTGTGCTGAATTTTGGCGTCTGGCTGCTTTTTTTCTTTGCTTTCGTTTAGCTTAAAAGGTTGCATTGTTTTTTATGGCCATGTTTGTATCTCTGTTTACAGTTTTTCTTTTCGGTCTTCATTTTATCGTTTGTAAAGGTGTTTGGATTTTTTAATCCTTTCTGTTCGTTAAAGGCAACTTTGGGAAACTTTTCATTTCCCGCAAACTGACACGGCTGTGCGGGTTTGATTGAATTTCAGTCTCATAACCGACTCAGCGGGTGGTTTTAATTATTTTTTTAAATATGCTAAAAATGCCAAGAAATATTTGGCCACTTCTCGTCCCGAAAGGGTATTTTTATTTAGTTACGAAATATTTTTGATATGCTTATATTTATCCATACCGATATAAATTTTAATCATTTCGCTCCGAATATTGCACTGTGGACAATTCATACGCCCCCATTCACGAAGTGACCCCTTAAAGCCACCTCGTATGATCAATCGTCCATGGGGTGAAACATAATTGGCCTCGGCTACCAAAGAAGGGTCAGTCGGTTCATCTCATTTTACGCCCATGTCCTTCTCGTTAGGGTTCCCTAGCCCAGTGGGACATCGCTTCATTCAACCAAGCGCACGTGATATTTTCCACCGAAAAAAGGAAAACACTGAAGCTGATCTGGACTGGGTTTTCACTTCGCTTCGTTTCGGTGTGAATAATTAACCTTTTTGCCATTGGTGTTGCACCAGCGTGCCCGGCCAGCTGCACCCGTTCCCATGCGACTGTTGTACCTAGTGGATATACATCCGAATGCCTGTGTAGTGTTTGCCTTTTCGCGCAGCTCATAGTATTTCTCTTCGTGAAGGGGTTGGATTACACCGTCCGACTCGACCTCCCCGGGCCAAGTGTTGTAATCGGTGTCGAACGTCCGCCCGGTTGTCAATTTTGATGTTATGCTTATGAAATGATGTTGCCACCTGTCGGGACCAGAACCAGGGTTCCCGTTCTGCTGTCTTTTGGTCAATCCCTTTTATTCACTCCAACAGTTGCTACCGACAGGTCCTGCTTTCATCTTTGTAAATCACGAAGGGACTAATCTAATTTTCCTTGAGCAAATAAAAGAAATGCCTCATGAATTATTTACCAAAAAAATAGTGAGTGGAGCAAAAGGGTTCTCTGATGCGAACAGACTCTTGCTTGCACTTGCCCCAAATCACCCAAATCATGCTGTCCACTGCCTGTCAGTGTCAAACAGGGGTTTCCAACAGAAAGGTTGACTAAAAATGGTCCATTATACGTAACCCGGTACTCTCTTTACGATGGTACGGTAATTTTCGACCTCGGCGACGGCGAAATGTGGGGTGAACACGTCCGATCGGCTGGCGTGCCGTGATCCTATAAGCGAATGTTATTAGCCAAGCATCAGAATCGTCTACTGGCGAGAACAGTTCGATTGCCATCTTAATGGTGTCGTGAACACGTCCGGCAAAATGGAGGAGGTTTTTTCTCGGTTCGCTGCGTTCACTTTCGCGTCGATATGTGCAGTAATTGTGATAATTGGACCACATTTCGGTACCATTAGTGGTCCGTTTGGTTTGTACTGTACGATGCTTAGAGGCCGAGATGTGCTGAGTGAACTGAGCTAGAAGAAACGCAGGATGGGAAACGTAATGTAAGCTTAAGATGCTGATGGAGGACACTAAAGATGGGGATTACTTTGCGTTGTTGCCTGCACTTGATTAGAAAGTAACGATTATCGAGCCATTTGCATTGATTTAGTTGTGGATAATATCGGAGCTTCTTTTCCAGCTTTGTACGATTATCTTGGAACACGAAATCTCAACACTGTATGTGCAACAAACTTACAGTTGACGTTCCTAAACCCACCACAAATGCGAACCTCACGCTTCATTTTACTCCCAAAAATCAACAACTTAACATAGGCGCTAAAATAAATGCAGTCTCGTTCTTTAACCCCCCGAAGGCCTCCCCAAAAATAACCCACTTTACCATGGGTTGATTATGCTCATGAAATATTAGTACCATAAACTTCCACTGGCTCCACAGATACCACAGAACCAGAAAGCGCCCTGGACAAGAAACTACTCAATTATGTGCGCTCGGTTACGGCTAGTTAGGCTCACTCGCTCGGGAGTATGTTGAGCGATGTTGCGTGTAGCCCAATGTTCGTTCCAAAACCACCCCCATCCTTTGGCTGGTACGAGAGCTTGCGGTTTTTCTCACCCGCCCGACATTCCAGACCATTTCGAGCGAATAATTCTTTAATTTTCCTATTACTTATTTATGCTCGAAATTACTTTCCCTGTGTGCAGGGAGCGTTACGGGAAACCGCTCCACTATCTTTGTGATGACCAGTGTATTCCTCGTGATACTGGGTTAGGTGTTTCAGTGTTGTCGTTTTATTTTTTGTTGCTTTTATCTTTTTCTTTATTCTGAGCATCTAACCTTGATAGGAGGAAAAGTTAAAGAAGTTGGTGGTTTCCAAATTTGTGTAAGGAAAAAGAAAACTTCTTTCGGAATGGTACACCGGTTCAGTTTCAAGTACTGACCATCTAGACAAATCCGAGTGCTCTTACTGAATGGAGCTGCTCTTGAGCTGTTCTTCGAGTAGAATAAATACCTGGAAATGTTGGAGTGTGCAGGTTATTAGGCGACCGGGATATTATCTGTTTCATCTGCAACAAATTCACAAACGGAAGTAGGTAAAAAAAGTAAAAAAACTATAAGTTTAAGTATACAGTATTGTTCTAAAGGATCAAGAACATCAACTCTTAGAATCAAGTTTGTAATTTGCAGAGAAACCTTGGTAACATTGGAACTAGGGAAATCTCTTCTAAAAAGAAGGTATTCCACACCAGAACTATTACAATTTCCACCGCTGGATGTTTGATAACTTCTTTGTTATCTAAAATATTATGTTATATAAATAGTACACATTGAAAGAAGTGTTAATACTCACACCAAAACAACCTCACCTGGTATTCCGATAATCAATCAAATTAAACCTTTTAGGAAAATGTAACCGAAAAAGGAAAATAACCGAAAAAAAGTGTTCGCCGTTCCCAAATTGTTCTACAAACTTGACTCAACCGGACAACTCATTTCATCGATGTTTAATCAAAAGTTTTCCCCTTTCGGCACACATTTACATCTTCTGATGTCTGTTTATCCGTACGGAAATTGAACAGATGGTCCAAAACTAACAAAATTCAATTAACGCACTTGACCAACTTTTACCGACGTGAGCTGTGCGTGCAGAACCCGGTTCACTGATCCCACTTGCGTTGGTTTAGCGGTTCTGTTCCCTTGTGCGGTCAGTGGTTTAGTTTTTTCCTACCCCTTTTTATTTTCCTCCCACGTTTTTGTCTCCAATCAGCTGACGTCGTTGGCGAACTTTATCGGTTTCGATTGATGCCTGAAGGGGTGAAATTGTGTATGTTTGTCTACATGAGTAACCGGTTCGTATGAATTTCAAGCTAGAACAGCAAGAAGAAGCAACAACATCGGAGGTAGTTTTATTTAGTACTAAGTGAAGAGAAGTATTTGATCTCTTTTGTGTTTTTGGACAATATTCTGCTTGAGGGCTGTAGGAAAACAGTGGGCTTTTCAATCAAGCGAGGAAAGGAGTTTTTTGTATGAATATCAATTACCTCGAAAACAATATCGAGCTCATGTACTTATCACAAAAAAGAAAGTTTGCTAATACTAATAAGGTTCACACGAGTTAATTACGTAGGCCTTCATTCTAAGATTAGATTTTCTAAAAAAAAATAATGCAATTATTGAATATAACTCTCTATATCATATACTATATCTATAACTTTATCTATATCTAGTTACTAAACATTCATTTATATCAGTACAGCTAAACAAATCCTCACCATTTGTAGCCTCAGATAATTGAGAATATCTGTTGAAATATAATCACTAAGTGAACAACAATCGTATACAAGAATGTCTCCTTCAATTTCTCATTCACATATGAACAAATAACTTAAACTTGAAAGTTGTTCAGTTTCTCCAAAGGAAGCTCCAAAGGCTCCACGCATTGTTGTGCAACATACAGCTGTGCGGTAGTGTGTTTCTCGTTCACTGGTAGATATCAGATCATTCTTCTCAAAAGCCCAAAACAGGCCGATGTGTATTGTTTTTCGAAAGTATGTTACTTCTTCTCACCTTACCAATTTTGGTAGAAAACGAATACAAAATAAAAAAGTAGTACATCTATTGTAACGTTCCATCCCGTTACTCCGTTCATCCTTACGTAAATGTGGCATTATGGACAGGATGTAGAGATGTAAGGAGAAGAAAAACCATTTCACCATGCTTCACCACCTCCAGATCACAGCGTTTCAGTTTGAGAGACCGGTTAGCTTTGTAGCTTTGCGGAAGGTTGTGGCTTCTCCACACAACCTTCTCCGAAAGTAAACAGTGCACGAGTGTCACAAACCTGAACTTAGACGAACTACTGGACGGTCAAACAATCCGACGCTTACCACCAAGGGATATTATCAAACAAAGCCGACAGCAATGGCACAACACGACAAGTGAAGCGACGAAAGGACGTCTTCCCGAGGGGCTTCTTGTTTGCATGTTGGCAATCTTCACAGTGAAGGACATCAGCAAGATGCGAAGGTTTCAATATGGAATGTGAACGGTGGGGATTATTTACATAGTGCCAGTTCCATTGGCGAAAGGGGATCCTTTCTGCAAGGATATTTCTGGGCTGGCGGCTACACTTCAGGAATTGAAGCATCCCTTGCTTAACCTCGTACGAGTATCGTTTTTCTTTGGGAGAGATCTAGAGAAGAGGTGAGAGAGTAAGAGCTCGGAATATTGCGGAAGTTTTCCATCATTGGAAAATTTGTGCCATACCTCGCGTGAGCGTCTAGCACGGTAAACCATATACCACCTTAGAGCCAGGAAAGGCAACCCCACAACAACTGCCGAATGATGCGAAATCTGATTATTCAAATGACACTGACACGATGCTGTCTCACGGTTTTGCCAACCTGCAAGCAATCGTCTTCGTCTGCTCAGCTGACAATCGACACTTTGCTGCTGAAGGTGTCACTCATGTAGGGAGAAAAGAATTTCCCAACAACGAGGAAGAACGTAGTCGAAATCGTAAATTCTGATTTTCCGATGACATTGACACTAAGCGACTTGCGCTTCCATTGCTGTGTGTAAAACGAAACCCACATGCTCGGTAAAGGAAGTGACACCCGGCTATGTATTATAAGCAGTATTTTCTTACCTTTGGGGGCACCACATTGAAAGGATGGTTTGGTGTGAGAAAGAAAAAAACACACCTTCTACCTCATGCATTACGGTACAAGTGGAAATCGACCAAAGATCCGAGGCACGTGAATGGTGTGTTTGTACGTGAAAGATGATATAAATTACATTTAATCCCTCGCAGCATGACATACGCCATACTAAAGCAGCGCCACTGAAGCTGACATCCTGCTGTCATCAGGCTGATATGTGGGTGTGTAAGTGTGCCAAACACGAATGAAGAGGGATGATGCTTTACGAGGCGATTCAATAGGACGCGAATGCTGTCCAAATGCATTTGTGGTAAGGTTTTGCATAATTTGGAAATGTAAGAATTCACCTGGAAATGGTATTCCATTACAAATGCTGAGGAAGCGACGCGTGCTGATTGTGGCAGGTTATTTCGCTGGTTTTGTTGGCGGCCGATGAACGCGTGAAGGATTTCTGTGTGCCAGTTACCATGTTTATGGGTGATACTTCCTATTTATACATTTGAATTTATTTATCCTTTACCTCAAGAACGTACGTATAAACGTAAAAATAAGATATTGGTACAAGAGTCTATTTATTGAAATATTTCCATAAAATTTATTAACATGAGCAACAACAAAAATTTACCATTTCAATTCCTTAATGGGACACATAAATCGTTCGTTCAACAAGCTGTTACAGTGTTTTGAACGAAAATTATTTTAATACTCCATAAACTGGGTCAACCATCTAAAGTTTTACACATATTCAAAATGTTGTAAAAAGCGGCAATCCAAAAATATGCCTTACTACAAACATAAATTTAAAGCACTCATCCGTGTTCACGTGACCCGTCAACTGTGACGATGCAATGCAACTAAAGCTAACGCTCGAATTACTTTGATGTGATTGTTTACCAGTTACGTTTCATTGCATTTCCAACATTGAGTAGTGTGCAAATACATCCCAAAAGGGTTACAACGCTAACAACGCGCCACGGAGAAAGACACAAGGATGGAGAGGCGTTGGGGAAAAAATCTCGGCCGAACAAATAAAATGGATTCGTTTTTTATCGATCAACTGCTCTTCTTTGAGCATGATTGGATCAGTTTGGGGAAATGAAATGAAATGTCTCGTTGCTTGTATCACAATTATCGACATCAGCTATCAGTTAACACATTAATTACCATCAATAGTTTGGATAGGATAATTGGTAATAATTCCCGGCAAGTAATATTTATCATATTAATGAATTTGCTCAGTAATGCTATTGTGGGCAATATTTCAATACTCACCAGGTTTTTTTGTATTAATAAGGAAAATAAAATCAAAACTAAACCCAAAATCTTTTTTTAATATATTGTTGAAAGGAGATATACCTAATTAAGGAGCATCAAGAGCTATAATCTGCACATTTGCGGTCCGTCCATAAAAGTTATTAAAATTCCATCGAATAAGTTTTAATTGCACTAGATTACGACAGGGATTAGTATGTAACAGGTGTACACTTTGGCGTGTACGATCGCAAACTACCTACCGCGTACGGAAAATATCGCAGCTCACAGCTACCTTTTGATAATCCAACAGCAGAAAGGTGAAAATAAGCATCATAATAATACTAATAATAGTAACAATATCAGTAATGTGAGTAAGCTATAACATACGGAGTGCAGCATGCTCCACCCACAACATTCGGGTGGCTTCATTAATCACTGCAGCTCATAGAGAAGGGATCCGGAAAAACGCATGTGAACGATCCCGGCCTTCATTTCCCTTAACGCTTGCGTCGGTCAACATCATTCCGATCGCTGGCCCGGAGAGTAGATAGCGGATAGGATATATTTATTTATCGTGCACCAGCACTTTGCACTTTTACGCTCACAAACACACACCCGCTCACTCTTCTCAGCTGAATCACTCCCTTGTCGGCCTTTCCCTTCCCGGCACCATTTTCCGAACGATGCGAAACGCGAAAGGTTGTTGTTTATATTCAATTTGGGGAGATGAATTAAAGCAGACTGCAATTAGTGTGCTATGTACGTGGGCACGTGGAAATGGAAGCTGGGGGGTAAGGTTCGTATGGTGGACTAGGCTAGCTCCGGTGCATGGATGGATCATGTTAAATTGACTCGATGTTTGCTTCGAGTTGCAGTCAACGAGTCGGATGATGGAAGACTGTGGATAGGATGGACTGGCGAATGGCCTTGGTCAAATCCCTAGCGCAATACGATAACGAGCCCGCGTGTAGCTGCATAGCTGCGGGTTTACAAAGTGCATAAGCAGCTCCACGGATCCCAGCCAGCTTGCCGCACGTATGGCTTTTGATAATTTCCGTCCGACACACAAGCGAGAAACGACGAACGGACACAGACGCAACATCCAATCATTAACCTTTAGTATCCTTTCTAGCTTTGCCATATTGATGCAATCGTGCTCCATCTCCCAGGCGAATTTTCTGTTTTGAGGTAAAACCCGTAGCGACCTGATCAGCCAGGGATCACCGCACTGCCTTCCAAAGTCTGAGTTGTTTTATTGCTCGTTAATTAATTTGCTCACAGCAAACCGTGCCACTACCTGCAAATCTCCCTCAGCCTGACTTCTGAACCGGTTAATATTCTTCGTTCTACTTTTTTTTTATCTCTTCCCCCAACAGATCACCCATTCAGGTTCAAAGTTCAACTGGGATCAAACGTGCGTGAGTGGCAAAAAGAAGCAATAAAATTGTAGTGGTAACTTCATAACGAAGCACGTCTCCACAACGATTTTTGTGCACAATTCAATTCGCCAAAAAGGGAGCAACGTTTCCGTTTGGCCGTTGCTAGTGTGTGAGCTACAAGCAAAAAAGAAAAATAGGAAACGTGCATGAAAAACTCCCTTCTCATGATGCCCGAGAACGGTCCGGACGGTTGAACCTACCGAAAATGAAAAACCGTCGGATAGTGTAAATAATTAAAAACGATAAATGACAATTTGAAAATAATTACGTGCTGCATTACGTGAGTGAAAAAGGGGCACATTTAAAGGGCATCAGTTTACGTGTGCATGTGTACTCGAGCTCGTGTGTATGTGTTTTTGAAGAGCTTTGTGTTTGTGTGTATGGGAGTGTGAACAAATTTGGAGTGTGGTTTAAAAGCTTAACTCGTGCAAACAACGCATAAAGGTGGATAATATCGGTGCCATGTCACCAAATAGAGATGGTAGAGCAAAGTAAAAAATATGTACACATGGACAGTTGCCGCTTTGTACATGCAGTAAACCATTAATCAAGCGTAAATCTTTTACTACCGCGAATGTGGATGGGTATAAAGTAAGTGCGTGCGTCGAATGAAATACTATGAAAATATAAGTTATACACAAGAATGATAATTCAGAACCAATATTTGGTGAACGAGTAAATCGCAATTAAAAACAAATTCATTCAAATACTGGAAATAAAATAGATTAAAAGATAAAATAAAATAAATGTGGAAACATAGAACACTAGCAAGTGTAAAAAAAAGTGAAATATAAAACTAAAATCGAAAAATAAGTTTCCGCCAAACCAAAACAAACTGTATAAGTTTATAAAACATCGTACGGTTAATCGAGAAAATGACAAACAAAACGAAAACGATACGTGAAATTAATGTGCATACAGTGAAAAATATGAGATAATGTGATAAAGGTAGGAAAACATAAGAAAAGTAAACGAGTTAAAACACAAAAACCTGTCAACGGAAAACGGTGAAGTTTGCATCGCAGGGATCGCATCACCCGTTCATCAGGTGGAAGCACAAAAATGGATTCTCGGAAGGCCACTGCACAACGCTCCACCGAGAGCTTTCTGCTGAGCCGTATGGGATCGATATTTTTAATCGGGATCATCATTTTCGTACCAGGTAGGTTGCATGGGTTAATGTTTGCTGATACAACGCAGAGGTTAAGGTTTACCGGAGCTATAGGCTGTAAGCATTTTGTTTGTTTTCTTCTCCCAACTTTCCGGCAGCATCCACCGATAATGATTAGCTGGAATGGATTATTTTTTATGTCGAGAGCGGTACAGTACAGTCGCCTTTTTCCAAATGCAAATGAAAACTGACAGGTTGAAAAGGGGAAACCATTGAATTTTCGAACCATCCTTCCAAATCTATCAGATATTGGATTGCAAAAAAGGATTGAATTGAATTAGCTGCTTGAAAGCAATCAATTGAATGTTACGGTCTTGTTTCAGTAATCAAATTTCCGATTACTGCTGACCAGCAAGTTCATTCTCGCCATCTTGTTAATAATTACTGTAAAACAATCAAAGCCTCATAAAAGTGTAATCTGCTGCTGAACCTCCGGTCAGGTCAGGTTTCGATTTTATGAACATAAATTATTCCACCCTTATTCTCTATCACCGGTTTTGAGTACCACTGGTTCATCTTGCTCGTTCTGTTCCTCGGTCCCCTAAACACACAGCAGGGAATGTTACGAAAGCTTTGCCTCGTAGACGTTTTAAATGATTTGCTTTCGTTTACATTCCGGGTTGGCCGAGAAAGGAGATCTCACCCTCGGTAAGAGTTCAGGTAGACAAGACCAGCTACAACAGGTATCTGGTCGTTCTACACTGAAGACTGAAAGAATCTGCCACGCTTCCTTGTTTACCCTCTGCCGTGTGTTTTTCTTTCCTCCCCAACCACGCTTGGCCGAGGTGGGGGATAACCGAGATAAGACACCGTCCAGCTGGTTGTTGGCTGGTAGCAAGAATCCAAACATTCCTCCGCAAACCGCAATCGAGGAAGAAAAGCTCAACCTTCCATCTCATGCTGTAGGGAAACTGGAGTAGTAGCTATACTCACCATTTTACGAAGTGAAAGATTAGGATGAAGAAACGTGAGCCAGACACGCTTCACAAGGACGATTGCAAGACGCGCCAAGGATGGCAGCTGTGGCTGCTTCCTTCATTTTTCCTCTGTTTTATGGAAAGCGGAAAAGTCACGGAGTGTTTAGAAGAGAGCGAGATGGAGAGAGGGGGGTGAATACCACAACCGTCTCGTGCAGGTCAAGAAATAGCATCAGGCACCATCCTTGCAACAAGAAAATCTGAATCAGTTTCAACCGAACAGTAGTCTGGAACATGGGAAGCAATCTCGCCTCAAAACCTGCCCCAGTTTCCATCGCATCCGTAGAAATCGTTTCTGTGTGTAAATCAAATGTAAATAAAATTTTCAAAAGGATTCTGTTTGTTTCTAGTTTTATTTACTTTGCCAATTTCCCACCAGACGGGAAAACCGAGCCGGGTGGACACTGGTGGTGGCAAATGGATGGAATGTTTTTGTACAAACAGGAATGTTGTTTTGCATGGGTAGTACAACGGATGGCGTCGGAAGTTGAAGGTACGAGTAAGGTTTCCTTCATTTTGCAAGATTGAAACTGCATTCATTCAGTTATTTCAATGGGTCTAATCAGGGAAGTTTGTGATATGGGCAGTCTTAAAGAAGTGTGTTTTCTAAGCACCGGAAAACATCAATAACACTCGACTTACAGCTTAAGTTGCATGCTGGATACGCATTGCCACACTAACGAGGTACAAAACTCTTGAAACATTTCAGTATGCATCGTTACGGTGGAAAATGAAACTAATTTAAAACATTAAAATCATGTTGTAGCATACCTTATGGCGTTACACGTACTGAAAAATGCTTCGATGGAAATGGAATTTGTTTTAGTTAATTAAGTTTCTCCATGTACTTGAATAAAATTAACTATTGTTGAAGAGGTTGATAGGGTAAATATAAATTAATGCAAAAAACACAACACAAATTAGATTTCAAATATCTTCAAATAAAAGCAAAAGCAGAACCTGATTGCTGGTAGACTCATATTTCCTAACACATTACTTACACTCATTAGCAATATCCACAATTCCGATTTATTTGCAATGATATTTACTTTTGCTAGTGTTCCAATTAATAATTTCACTCAAAGGTTTAATAAATCGCAAGTTCAGAAAACAATTTTCAATTCTTCCGAAAACCAACACGTACCAAGAATCACCACTTTGCTTTTCAACCACTTCAGCCTATGTTCAGCTTCAATAACCATACGAGCCTACGAGGAAACGTTCTAATACTTCCAAATAACTCTCGGTTGGTGGTTCTCAACTTATCCGGAAAGAGCATTATATCGCCTCGGAAAAACTTTCCATCAAACGTGCCATGATGATTTTCGCCCTTTAGCTATAACGAATTGCCAAACGGTGACATCGTCTCGTATCGCACCACACGAACGGTCACCACTTCTTCATACCCTGCTGGCCAGCGTTTGGAGGTGTACGGGCAATCCTAAGAAGCCTTGTTTCATTAGAGGCTTAATTTTAATCATGAACCATCAGTGGTGGCTCTCGGGGCAGCTTATGTTGGCTACTGTTGCGCTTCTCGTAGCTTTAAAGCGTTCTGGCAGCATCGTGCCAACCGGCAGGACGAATCTGTTGCTATGTGTGCGGTTTTTGTCGGCTTAGAACATTGCTTTAAGCAAACCCCAACCACCCGAATGCTCGGGGGTTTATTTTACGCTCTTGTACAGACTAAGAAAGGATTCATTGACAGAACCACTCACACGCACATTCGCTTCTGGGATGTGGGATAGTGGAGCTGAAGGTTCCAAGTTTTCCACAAAACACAAACGAATCGGAAAATTAAACCCATAACACTGCCTGCTGGGAAGTGGTGAAATTGAGGAGGTTCTCCTCAAACCATCCTCTCACTATTCGTCGTTGGGTTAAAGTTGGAAAGTTTTGTTGCACGAAAACTCATCCTCAGTTCTGCCACAGGACACGTTTGTGGTGAACTTTTCGACACCAAACGAAAGCTTCGGTATGCGTTCGAAACGATACGAACTACAATGTGGGAAACCAAGTTACGAACGAAGGAAATTTTGTTGGTTTGGTTGAAGAATGAAAGCCATAAGGAAAAGTTGAACCAATGGTTTCAATTCCATACGAAGGAGAAGTCATGTTGACTGCGACTTTCGGTTTGTGTAAATAAGTATTAGCAACAAATGGTGTACAAAGTAATGCATTTACCGAGAGATTAATTAGGAAATGACACTATTATGTTTAAAAAAAGTAATCATGTAGTAGAAACCTTACATGAACATCTAATAAAATTACACACAAAAGTTTCAATCATTTTAAATGATAAACTTGCTATACATCGAATCAACTAAACTTGTTGAAGTTAAACTCTTAAAAATTTATATCCCGCACCAGCATGAAACCGGAGAAAACTGATTCCTTTTTATAGCAACACGCGTCACAAATAGCGTCAGGAACTGACCTCGACTGCTTCTGCTACACCTAAACGTAACCAATTGTACGATATTCTTTCAGTAACTAACATTTGCCTTACCTTAACCCAACCGCTTCACGATGCTCGACTAATTCACGTCATAAAAACACATGTCCCGAAGGGGCGTGCAACACGAAACACGATTGCCCTAAACGACTATTCTTGACCCACGACGTACATCGCCGGTCGGGTTGAGACCGCGTCACTTCTTAACCTTCGCAAATCGTCCACCTTAGGCGTGCTTTGTTTCGTTTGCTGGGATTAAGCTTACGCTCACAAAAAGCAGGAACTCCAAACGGAAATGGTCGTGCAATGTGGAGAAGGTTGATATAAAGTGTTGTAACACGTCAA
Source organism: Anopheles culicifacies (assembly GCA_000473375.1). Classification (NCBI taxonomy): domain Eukaryota; kingdom Metazoa; phylum Arthropoda; class Insecta; order Diptera; family Culicidae; genus Anopheles; species Anopheles culicifacies. The sequence continues at coordinate 50,498 of KI422486.1, forward strand.
GACAAATTGAGTGGGCATTAAAGTGCACAACCGTGCTAAGCTCAACCGTGTTGGGTGACGTCAAGAGGTCGCTTTCAATTGTTTACATGTTTACTTTCACAACTTTGGAAATAACTTAGAGGGAAATTTCTTTAAATAAAACTATTTGAAAAAACTCACAAACCTCGCACCAAGTCTTCTAGATGGATACTGCATTATGTCCAGGACACACTACCCAACCGCCATCGATTCGTGGTCGACAGCGTGCCAATATGCTCCGCTTTCGTGATTTTTGTCATAAACATAAAATTTTATGCTCCCACACCTTCTCATTCCCACCAACTTAAACAAAGCTACCAATGCGCCAAATGTCAAGTGCAACCCACCTTACCACGACACGCCGTTGCCTGTATCGGGCTATCATTTGGACGGGCCGGAAATTACCGAAACCACACCAAAGCACCAAATGACATGGAAGCATCGAAGCGAACGCCCCGAAATCCAAATCTCAGCGGACAACTCACCTTCAGCACCTATGTTCGTTTTTCCGCTCTGCATACGATCGACTTTGGGTGTCTTCATTCTGGGGATGGGGATACTTTTCCGTTAAAAACCAACCTACCGGAACTTCCCACACCGGATGGTTGAGGTTTCAAGCCGGGCACACCATCGCGAAAGGAAAATGGGTGAAAATTAAAGAATATTTTCCGACCTATTTGATGCACTACGACCGACACAGTGAGACAGAAGTTGCTTGCGTTGTCTGCAAGTCGGCTTGGTTATTTAACTTCCCTTGTTTTTTTTTAGACTCATCCTTCTTCCTTTTTCCCGCATTTGCATCGGTGTCCACCTCTTGCCTTTGTTAACGCTTGTATAAAGCGTATTCTCATTCCTTGTACTACTGTACCCTTTTCGGAGAAATTTTATTATCTTCATTCCAAGCGCGTGTTAAAACTTCGGACGCCGCGCGAAAGAGGCCATTTTTAATTAAATTTTCATTGTCCCAAACACATCCCGGTCGTACAAATAACTAACAATCCGGCGATGGGAAGGATGAAACAAAAGTGCTCGTCTAGTGGCGACGACGATGGTAGGCGAAATGGGTAACAGCCGGAAGCGATGGTAAAGAATTTTCTTATCGTGCTGAACAACCAGGCTGGATGATCGAAATTATGGTGAGGAAGGGGGTATGGAATGAATAGAGGAAAAAAATTAATTCACGCTCACGTCATCCGATGCACTCACGGACACTTTACATGCCGATGAGGGAATGGATAGGAAACGAAGGTCCAGCGAAAAATGGCATTCTGTGGTTAGACGAAAAAATAAAATAAACCAAATAAAGATGGGATCGAGTGTCTACTATCTGATACGGGAATTAATTTAGAGGCGTTAGTAAGTGTACGAAGATAAGATGACCGTCAAGTCCTAGGTGCAATTTTCAAGTTGATGAAAGACATTAAAATACCATTGGTGTCTAATATGTATGAAATGTCTATGTCTTGTAAGGCCTACAAGTATGCACTGCATTTATATGTTTAAACTGTTGCGAACAGTATAGTGAATCGTTAATGCCAAACTGATTGGTATTACTCAGAAATAAACAACACATCAAAACTCCAAAGGAAACAACTCATTAGTTGTGTATGAACAAAAAAATTCAAAGCATTCTCAGACAGATTAACAGACAGCGCTCATTAGACGTGGAACAATACGTAAAACTACTCCGAGCAATCCATTTGTAAGCTTAAATTGATTTCATCTTCGATACACTCAACACAATCTAAAGCAACCAAGCATTTACGCAAGGCGTTCGCCATTATTATTCGGACTAATCCTTCTGAAGCATGTGTTGAGCGCTGGCAGACAATGAACGGTACTGCTGGTGGGTGTGGCCCCTTTGGGGGGATTTATCATAGCCATAAATTGTGTTTGATCCCTCTTAGCTTCACCGTTACGACTTACCCAAAAAGGTAAGGTGGAGTGTATCGTGCCCTGCCCTCGGAAACCTCATCATCATCGTTGCTGTCGTCGGCTGCACGGGCTCCACGTTCCTTCCCAGTCGGGATAAAGTTGTAATTGGTTAAACAGCCCGAATGGAGCAGCGTAAGCGTTTCCTGAATTTAGCCAGCAACAACGAGATGTGGATGGTGTATAAGGTAAAATCCCCAAAAGGCATCCGTTTTAAGAAGCTTATACTGTGCACCGGGAATTGGACGGGACGGACGGAAACGGTGGCGAAAAGAAAACCCATTAACAATAATGAAAAACTCCTGCTGCAAGTTAGGAGCCCATTTTTGCATCATAAGAAAGCGAGAAAAAGTAGCGTATTGCATTGACTGTGGGAAGTAACTGGCCGGCTTTTATTTACCTTAGCTAAATGGTTTTCCATAGGTTAGGGCCACTCTCCAGGTGGTTGTATACTGTAAAAAAAATGTGGGAAGAACTACAGTACAGTATTTTCATTTGATTTTACGATAACGGAATACATTTCTTTCTTTTTCTTGTTTTTGGGAAGAGATACAAAATAAAAACAATGCCAAACCACTATCAGTACTTTAGAATTGCCTCTACGTCCTATGGTTCCTTACCCATTTGGTGCCTAGAAACTGTCCAAGTAATCACGGAATTCCTTCCATTTATACTCCATTTTTTCCTGGCTGGTTCACTAATATACTGAGCTTCTATCTGTGTTGCCAATGCATTTCCATTACGGTGGGATGGAATGGATGCGGTAATTCACAACTTCTCCATTTGTCCGATTGCAGACAGCAGAGCTCCGTCTGACCGTCCCTAGCAGCAATAACCTTCACCTTTACTTCCAATGGAACGATTGCGAAACATTGCCCGAGAAGCTCAAAACCATGATCACACCGCTGCCAGTGCGCTATGCTATTTCGGCCCAAAGTTATGACCTCCCGGGTAGTTCATCCTTTTGCAGCACGTGCATCCCGCCTAACCCACTTCCAAGACGGACTCCGTCGGCCAATCGGGCTTGGGTGAAACGGGTAAAAAACACCCTGAAGAGCAATTTGCATTATAATCACTCCGTACTACTTGCTGCATCCGGACCACGGGCAGCAATGGTGAAGGAAAATTGACGGAAAACTGTTCGGCAAACGGGGCATTGGTCTGAAGGCTCTGAAGCATAACGCGAGGAGGTAGCACAAAACACAAGGTAACTGTTTCCTGTTGCTGCTGAGGTTGAGCTTCTTTTCCTCGTACTCGGATCCCTTACTCCACACGGGAAGTCAACAGCAGCGATACGCGAATGACAGCTGCAGCTGCTTTTCTACACTTCCTTGCCATGCTAGATATACCACCTCTACAAACGTGAATAATTCTGAAAGCTAAAGCCCTTTTCTTCCTCACTCAACCGAACGTCCAGCTCTCCACGTGGAGCATCACCTAGCGCGCGCGTGTGTTTGTGTGTGTGTGGGGGTTTCCTGTTAAGCTGCACCCACGTGCACAGAAGGTGAGAATGACAACGTTTTGGCTTTTGCAAATGAAAATGCACCACCGGATTAAGTGCAACAGGCAGGACAGGGAGGAGGGAGAGACTGGACTGATGCTACCACCATCGAGAAGAAAACAGCCATGCAGCCCAGGAAGGATAAGCAATGGATAAACGGATGATTATTGTCCTTTCTGGAGTGGTCTCGTGCACAGAATAATGGGCCAAAGGGTAACGATTGCACGAATCCGGCTTCCCACCAACAGCGATGGGCAGTGGAATGACTGCTCTGGGCTCTAGCACTGAAAGACAAACATTGAGTGCTATAAACATAACCGGAGGTTTTATGCAAAATCCTTGGGGCTCTTTAAAATGAAGAGGATCGGTTTAATTTGTCGTACATAAATTGACCAAGGTGATAGTGCAGAGCACATGAGATAGCAGACACTAGGTTGGTGAAATAATGTTGAGGATTTTAGCTTCATTTTCCATTAGAATAAAAATGTAGAAATTGTAGAAGCATTGAATAGAATCTGAGTGTGAGTACGTTGTATTATTTTGTTTGCGAGTTGCAAACTAGCATAAATAACAGCATTTCACCATAAACGTCACCAATGTAAGGTTTTCGTTCCGAAACCTGTTTTAATAATAGTTATAAATTATTGTCAACATATACACATAAAAACTAACAAGAATTCCAATCTCGCTGCCGAATGCTAGTGCAAACTGTGCACCGCAGCGTCGTACAACAATACCGTCAATCGAAAACCTAAAACATTTACCGTAGAACGAAACAAAGCGAGAAGCATTTTGTGAACGCTTCGCTAAATCGCTAAAAATGTGCAAAGTTTGCTTGGTATTTCGAGATGGAAACGAAATTTTTTAAATGACTTTGGGTAAGCTAGAACCGAAGAAAGAAAACCGACACAAATCAAAACATAGTTGGAAGGACGTTAGAAGCGGAGATGGAGTAGACTGAGAGCTCCAAGGTAGTGCAATGAAAGGCACACTACCGTGAGTATTGTGGTGCTTGTTGCTTGTGTTGGGATTTGTTCTGTTGCGTTTTGTATTTGTTGCTAATATTGTGTTATTTAATTAATTTTCTCATTAAGTAGTGTGGCTTACGCCTGCTTTCAAACATCTTAAAGGGTAAGGGAGGATTGTTATGTTTTTGCGTTCATTTTGCTTTGTTTTTCGCTGTTTTTGCATTCTTCACCATTCATAGTAGAATTTGACGATGAGTGCACAACACAAAAAAATGGAACGCCAACAGAAAGCATTGTGACTAGAAATGAACATTTTTAGTTTCATTTTGTTTTTAGTTTTAATTTTTCGCTCACAACATGGACGAAACAGCTGTGTTGTTGTTGCTGCCGCCATATTTTTCATTACCTTCGACATTTCCAATCTACAACGTTGGCCTTCGTTACCGGTTTGCCACCACGTTTCTCGCTTTGTTGTCGTTGTGCTTTTAGTGTTTTCTACCATGAAACACGATGGATTTTTCATTTCGCCCAGTGATTAAAGCAAACTTGGTGCTCATGTCTCACTTTGAATTGGCGTGGGTTTTATGCTTGTTTTTAATTAAAATAATATTCTAATTAGATTTTTTCTCCGCAACTTTCAACTATGCGTCATACTTTCGATGCAAACCGAATCATGTTAGGTCAAATCGGGTGGCTGGGTTGGATGGAACCTTTCTATGCGGTGTGTAACAGAAGTAATGTAAATTTGTTGGTGCTAGCCTCAGAATTTTGAACAAAGTATCGCTTGCCATTAGCTTGCTAGTTAGCTCTGTTACGAATAATATAAGTGAATGTAAATCGTTTGTTTGAGGTGTTTGGGAGTGTTTTTAATTTTGTTTGCTTACTCACGGACACATCACGCTCAATAAAATCGATGATTGACAATGATTTGTCTAAAACAAATACTCCACGAATGACTGCTCACATCAAGCGTCGAACAGCAAATAATACATCGCCTCCGGATATCCGTTTTCCTTCAATTGATCGCTTACCATCCAACTGGAACCAAACCACCACTAAGTCAATCCGTTAGTAAACTGCCATCGATACTTAATGGCACGTTGCCTTAGCAAGTAATTCCACGTGCCTTTGCTGGCACATGGAGCTTACCGAAAGCTTTGCTGATGGATATTTAACCCACGCTCGGATTTACTGTATGCTCATTCCACTGCTGGATGATGTTGCTATACAAACGCCAGGTCGGTGTTTTTTCTTAACTGTAAATCGATAAATCACTTCATTCTCGCCTTCAAAACAGTATCTTTTCTTCCCAATAATCGCATTAAGGCGAATCAGCTAACGGCGGTTATTATCGGAGTCTGCAGACCATCATCGTTACCAACGTTTCTAATGCGCGAGACTTAGCAAATGATTTGCCGAAAAAAAGGAATTCTGTAGCGCGGGGAATTCTCCGAACCACAAAGCTCAATCAGTCTGGTGTTTATTGCTTTGATGAAATATGAATAAATCTCGTTATACACTTTGACTAAATCAATCAATTCATCCTTTCGGAGGAGCCCTCGAGGATAGAGGACCGTTCCGTGTCGTGTTCATTTCTTTTCCTTCCGACCGAGCTCAGGGAAATCTCAGTGAATGCGGCACGATGCCGTACACTGTACGGCCTTCATCAGCACGTGCACTCACTACGGAAGCTTCGGCAGTTTCTAAAAGGTCCCTTTGCGTTTGCCTTTCCCAGCGAGTGGCTTTTCCTTCGAAACGATGACGGATGTGCACTATATGCCAGGGATTGCAAGGCACCGGGAGGCTGTGGGACAAAAGGTAGTACCGACATGATTCATTTGCTGGGCCTGTCTTGTATTTACATAAATATTCAATAAAAGCAACTGTACCACCCTCGGTACAACAGCAGCTTTTGTGCGACAGGATGGTTTGCCTCCATGGGTTCCATTAGACCGTACAAGAAAGGATGATTGAAAGATTGCATCTAGCTGAATGTGAAGTACATAGAAGGAAAAAAGGTGTATAACGTCGAGTACTGTTGTCCATTTGCAGTGAAAATGAAGCGTGTTGAGATTTTGGGGACGTATGATACAACAACTCACTAAAAAGAGATGAGCAACGTGTATTTAATATTGCATTAGTTGGTTTTATGTGTATGTAAGCCTCTTGTATTCTAAAATATTTTCAATTGAATGCTGTGATAGAATATACCATCGTTGTTATCAAACAAAACTAACAAAACACATCTAAAATTTAAACCTAATTCAAATTATTTGTCAAGCACAAACCTTTACATAAAGGAAAGAAGCAAAACATACGAGAAATAAGAAAACCCATCAAGAAGTACCAGAAATGGAAAACAAAAACATCAATAAACAGTAAAACAAAGAGCAGTTCAAAAGAGCAGCCAAAACTTATCTCTTTTGAACTACAACCAATCCTCAAACTCAACATAAAGAGAAACTTCGCGCCCATCGCCCGTGGAAGAAAATGCAAAACACTAAATTGTATTGATTACATTTTCACCATCAAACATCAACGATGCGGCTCACTATCCTTGGTGCTACTGCTGCTGCTGCTGCTGGAAGCTTCATGTGCCCCCATTACGGACCTCACACAGAATGCCCCAACTTTCGGAGACCCGACTGTTTTTCCCATTGCATTGAGCCAAAAGTTGTTTATGTGGATAATTTATGCACCCAGCGTGCATCTAGTGCCGCTCTAGTGATGTGCTTGTGTGTTTTGTGATGGGGAAACGGGTATGAATCGCCTTCAAGCCATCTGAAGAAAAGCTCTCGAATGGAAAAAGATAGTCTACACCGGGAGTGGTAGCGGTGGAAAAAGTTTCTTGAACTAACATGACGCTCAACTAGCAGTGATGCTTTATCACCGCATAATGGCGTGCAGCGAGGCGAAGAAGGAAAGCAACACGCAGGAAAAACCATTTGCAGTTTCCTGCGGCTCACCGTAGGCGAAAAGGATAATGCACAGTGAGGCAACCCCGGTACGCTCATGAATATGCTTCACCATCCGCTTCCCGTTTTGCAAGCGAGGCGTGTGCTGCAGAACTGCCTTGGTACTGCCGTTTCGGTGAGCTGTCTCGGTATGCCTCGACACGAAAAGCAGAGAAAATCTTTTGTATGTGCTCACACATTCGGCGATTGCTCGTTTCTTTTTTTTTTTGTTTGGGGCTGCTTCTTTCAACCATGTCGCGTGGAGTGGGCAAACGATACAAATGCAAGGCATGCCTACCATTGCTGAATTCATGATGCAGAAAATGATGCCACTGTAAGCGCTTCTGTCTGTCTGCCATTCCCATCGTGGCCGGCGTATCATCAACGGGGCAGCCACCTTCCCCATCAAGCATGTAAATGTCCCGGAAGGGCACCAAAAGTAGCGCATTTTTGCCTTGAGGTCTATCGCGTACACGATAGCTGTAATGGCTGAATGCGAGGTGTTTGGCTGTATGTGAGTTGGTATGTGAGTTTTTTTGGATTTTTCTTCCTCTTTTCCGGTTCCTAGGAGGAGGTGCAAGTTGAAGCAAGAAATGTTTCTTTATCTGCATGTCAATTCTCACCCTCTTGCATGCCCTTATCGTGTACTGCAGCAACGCAAAACGCACAGATGAAAGGCTGATGATCTGCTTTTTCACTTTCACAAATCTTCAGTTTTCCCCACCGCTAGTCTGCTTTTGAGGTTTTTCTATTTACTCGACAGTCGATTCGTGCAGCTCTTTCCCTCCTGTGGGAAAATGTGGTGGTCGATATGAATATTTCATACACAGCCCACGGTGGATCGCAAAATGGTAGATGGTGGCCCTTTTCCACATGCCACCAATACATACACACGCCACTCTGATCCAGTGGTGTGTCTTTTGACTTATCGGAATGCTCTAGATTCCTTGAAAAAATGCTCCCAAAAGGAAATGCTTCCCAAGTTGCAGTCAGTCACGTATAGCAGATCCATGCAGAAACCAAGCAAGGGAATAAGTAAGTGGTGCAGTTGTGTATAGCCACACTGATGCCAGTATGCAAAAACCCCTGGGTTGCCATTCGGGTTAAGGAAAAACAACATCAAACCCCAACAACGGACAACGCATTCGGAAGCAGCATGGATCAATGCTGCTCATTTTCTCGGCAGGAGGGAAATTGATAAAGCTTGATACGAAAACGAAACAGTGCCAACTTAAGTGTTTGATGTTTTGGATTGGATCGGGCAGGGGACAACCAAAGCGAAGTTGGGTGTTCAGGATGATTTACAACCAGCTACGATAGAGCATTTGCATGTGTGATCGCCCTTCAATGATTTTTGCCGTTACTACATATTTTGTTTAAAGCACTCCTTTGCGTCTGATTGTAGTCTGATTTAAGGTGAGGTTTAAAAAAAATTGCTTATGACTCGCAATAAACAAATCAATCATTTCCCACACCAAAATAACATAGGTAATCGTAAAATAATTTAAAAGTGATCATTCCATTTCCAGTACCTGTTTCCTTGCTCAAGGATTACAAACAAGGACAACTTTTATTCGTGACCTATCTGTTTACGCATCTCTTTCACTTAAGATCGTAGATGAAGCGTACGCAATCCGAGACAAATCGATACCAATCGTCAACAAGAGCAGGAAAAAGAACGTTTAATCTGCAATCCTTTCCAAATCTGATCGAATCGTATTGGTTCTTTATCTGGTTCGACTTGGCTGGAGGGTCTCATCGTTTTATCCCAGTTTTTGTCTAGTCGGCAACAGCACACAGAAGCAGGAAAACGAGACTTTCTGTATCAATTCACCATACGCATAGGATCGTTCCTTTTCTCCATTTCGGTACTCCATCTTCCACCATGGTCTTTTACCTAGAAACTCTGCGCCGTCATGACTTCCGGCCGATTTTCGGTGGATTACATTCGAATTAGAACTTTGGCAACAAAACTCCACCGTACGAGGTGCTGTTATTTTTCCTTCCCATCTCCTTCCTCCGTCAAATGTGATTTGATCCGTTTTTCGGGATGTAAATTGTCCTTCCGGATGGTGCGTATCACAAAAGTAAACCATTTCACTCAAAGTGTCTGTATGTGTGTGTGCGTTTGTACGATGGAAAATCAAATCAACGATAACACCCGAAAGCCATGGGCCGTTGTTCTCGAAGTGCACACGCATCCTTTTGGAAAACTTCTGGAGGGTGAATCGAATAGGGCCAAACTGAAATGTGTGCTAAATGAAGTTGCTTTTGCCGGCTTTAATTGATAGTTTTCCACCCTTGTTGTGCAAGTGGTCAGTTTGAAGCGAATCCGATTCGTGCCGGGAAACAGTGGCACCGTCGTACGGAATGTATTGAGCGATCTCTTTCTGCCGGGCAGACATCCGGGAGGTTTTTTTGCTCCGTTATTCGACTGCTCTTATGATGTGCTATCGGGGCACGAAAAGGACACAGCACCCTACGTTCAACCTCACACACTCACACCATTCCCCATGGAGGGTTTGCTTATCGGTGGTAAGGAATTGTTTGAATTGCAATGTCTGTTTCATGTCCATGGGCGTACACGGGTGCGTCGTTGGCTTGCGGTTGTTGAACTTCAATTGATGGTTGTTGATTCTATTGAACAGCAAACGAGTGGTACGCGGACCCTTCGGCCGGGGGATGAAAAGAAATCGTCCGTCCCCTTAGCAGTGTCAGTGTATGTGACTTTATCATGCAGTGCGTACACGATTGAAATCGGTCATCGTTCATCAGGTCGAAGATTGTGCGGTTCGGTTTCGGGTTTATGCTTCACAGCCAAAACATAAATTATCTTCTCCCCCTACGTTGAATCTCACCCCAACACGTCATGGCATTGTGGTGTTTCGGCAGGGATGGGCTTTATGCGCACGATATTCGAACGTTAACACTCTGGTCTCGCTCGGTGAAACGACCAATTGACCTCTCGTTTGTCGGGGGTGTTTTCCGAATGGTTTGTCCTTTTTTCCGTCCCTTCCGTCCGTCCCAAAGGGAAAAGGCCAGATACAGTAGATAAAACTAATGACCATTCGAGCCGACGACAGATTGAATAAACAACGCCACATGGTCTTGTGTGTTTGGAATCGAGGGCAGAACGGCGGTGGTGGCGGTGAGTAAAACTCAAAATCATCGGAAAAACAAAATCAATACAAGCGTTTGCTCGACCCGTCTGCCACATTTTGCTCTCTTTTTTGTGCGAACGGATAATGTGATGAATTTTAATTTATTACCACACCAACTTTATGATGGCCTGGTGTTATGAGATGCTCAGTGTTATGATTGTTTGGGAGTGTGAGATTTTGTTTTTTATTCGCTCCTTTCCTGTTTCGCTCGCCAGAAGGATTCACGTGTCATGTAAAAGTCAACACTTTGCTTACCCCTTGTGGGGAGCGGGAACATTCATGACAACCCGCCGGTGAGTTATACTAAGTCACAAATTGTGTAGCAATCCATCAAGTCGTACATGAGTTTTATGAGGCGTCACATTGTCAGCAAACAAGGGTTTTAATGGATGTTGGGGAAAGTTCATGTCGATCAAGTTAAAGAGAACTTTATCAAATGTCGAAGTGTGAGTGTCTAGAAATATTCTAGTGTTTCGTGTACTACGTTACCTTTTTGCTTTCACACGTGATAAAACATAAACAAACAACTGCATCGGTCAAAATATTCTCCAGTTCTTTATCAATTTTTCTAATTCAGGAAAATGGTTGTTTACATTTATCTTGTTCTATCTTATTCTTTTAAGGCATTGAATAGTGTGATCATATCCGGCAATTATCGCAACCTGTTAATATGTCCTTTTTCTAGTAGTCCATAATATAATACTTAAACAAACATATAATATATTTATTGAGCTATTCATGTAATTAATATACGAATATTCTATTAATGCAATACTTCTTCTCTTTTTCAGGTATTTTACCTACGCTCAGCAAAAGGGTTAATTACTCAACTAGGGCAAGTGTGATATTATTGTTTGTGGAAATCTTTATAGACAACTTTATTACATTTAATATTGAAATCATATTAAAATCAAGAACCACTCGATACTTGTATGTTTCGATAGCCTTAATCTGCTTTAAAACATGTACTACTCTTATTTACAAAACAAACTCGAAACTCTAGAAGTTAATTTTGAAACACTTGAAATCGTCTGCTGGAAACCACACACGATACGCTAAAGTTGAACTTTCCGCATGGTACCTTTCGCTCTATACACGCTCAAAAACTGTGGCAGTTTCATATTTCACCAACACTCCAATCCATGTGTGTACAAAAGCAAATCGAACACCACCGAATCGTTGCGCTACGTATGTGTATTTTATTTGCGTGCGATAGCAAAAAGTGACACTTCTCGTTGGTGGAATATAAATTCGCAAATAAATCCCGCTACCAATAGCGATAACCATCGCCCGAACTTTCCGTTACATCAGACTTTTACCATCAAGTTTAACGTAAGATTTATCGACTCCAGAGAATTATTGATTGAAAATAATGAAATACTGTAGACAAGCCCATTCCTTCCAGCGCCGAATTGAATGTGGTTTTGACTAGGAAAGTTTCCTTTCGTACCAACTTGCTCCAAGATCCGCAAGAAAAGCAAACCACACCACGGAATATGATGGTGCTAGAAGAGGGAAATTCAATCGACGCTAAGGACCACTCGGAAGTCGCTCGTAAAGAGACTTTCACAAGAAGAGACACTCCAGTCCTAGAGTGTCTTCACATTCGATACGAGTCGTTTAATAGTATGGTTGTTGATTTTCAGAAGGACGCTTTTTAAAACCAAAACACACAGCCAATTGGGCTAGGCGGAAGAGAAAGATCGAAAAATTGTTTAAGAGACTTTTTAATTTGAAAAATGGATCCAAACGACAAACACTTTAAAAAAAATCTTATGATAATATAGAGGTACCTTATGTTAATCAAATTTATTTTGTTTAAAGCTGGATAGATTTATAAAAAAAAGCTTTAAACCAACTGCGCTTTAATGCATTAACTTGAAAACAAAAACTCTAAACAAAAATTCACCACCAGATGTCACTAATAAAAAAAGTAATCCTCTCACGTCAATTGCACACTTACCGACAGATTTCCGTTTCCCGTATCCGGTTCAGGAATTTTCTCAAACTGTATCCTTACCCTGCTTTCTCCCGTCTTCCATCCATGTCATACTCTTAAAAACGGCTGTAGTTTGGCATGTTATCGGCATAGTTTTCCACAACGTCAACCCATAGCATTGCAGCTTTACTTCAAACCCCTGTCCTCCACTCTTCATCCATCCCTGCCCATCCACAACCAATTGGCTCGATGTTGGAGCATCGTGTCGGAATGTCAATGAAACGTGTTCGTGAACGTGCCGACAAAAGCAACATGCCACAGAGAGAGTGAGAAGGAAAACCCCCGGCACACAACGGTTTCCACCCAGGCTACAATCAGTAGCCCCATTTGTATCCCTTTGGTTCCGAAAGGATCCTCCAGAATGGAGAATGGACGAAGCGATTGATAAGAAAGCGACCCAGCAAAGTGTGTTGTCGCAAAAGCTGCCGGAATGTAGAAAGAACGCGATAAACCGAAAGTATCACGGCAAATCCTTCTTGTCACGGGGACGGAGGTTTGTGCTTCACTCGTGCTGTGTATTCGACTGTAGCGAAAACGTGGCACTGGTGATCACGTCACCAGCATACGAATTCATCTTCATTCCCACTAGGTCGGCATCGAGCCGGAAAGTGCACACAAACTGATCGACTTTCGATATTCGGGCTGTGAATGTCAATGAAACCGATGAGCAGGGGATCAATACGAAATGGGTGTTTTTTTTTCTTCTTCTGGTGGCTTTGGTTGATTGATTTTACCAACAACCGAAAAAGAAAAATATGAATCAGTAGCCCCTGGATAACCCGATGGTTCCGGTGAATTATTTACTAGCAAGGACCATGGGCAGCTGAATCATAAATAAACATAACATGGAAATGAGCAGGAAATGATTCAATGCGATAAGGGTTGCAATTTTAAACCATTTGGTGCACATCTTGAACCGTAATCTACTGTTGAGGGCTTTAAGGTATCGTGTAGCTTTTTCACACAGGTCAATTGATTGAGATGGAATGTTTACCTTAAGCTACTTAACACCTTTCATCGTTTTGATTTTTAATTTGACTCTATTTTGCCGCTACAATCAATGACTACACTGATTAGCAATTTGCACCCAAAAGTCTGCAATTCATGCTATAAAATGTACTTTTAAAACCAATTCCAATTTCATAACGCAATGTTACACAGTGTAACTAAACCTACCATTGCACCTTCATAATCGAAAAGAAAGTTAACAACATTACACTCAATTGATGTAATCCTTTCTCGATCGGCATTGCAACAAGTTAATCCCGGTGCCGATAAAATGAACAAGCGTCTAAGCTTTCAGCACAGGAAACCGCAGAAGCTTCCACCGAAAACCGACCCTGCCCATCGCATCTTGCGGTTTTTCTTCTCATTTCGGAAAAAAAGGAAAGCAACCCTTAACCACTTGTTCCGTACTTCCGGATATGGTACGACCGCAGCTGCTTCTTCGCTAGTTGCCTTTTGCTTAGCTTTCACCCGGGTGTCAATGCGCCAACCATCCAACTGAACTGTGTAGCACAACATGTAGAAGAGTAAGAAAATGGAGCAAATGATTGTTTGGTCGCTGGTCGGTGATTGAAACCCAGGAAAGGTTCGGGAAATGTGAAAAGCGATGCGCGAAACGGAACTTTCATTCACGGCTCAACGGGGATCAAACCGTCTCGGTGTCGATGCGGCTTTCATTGTGGCGAGAAGGCAGATATTTTGCTCGGAAGAAAGCAACAATTGGGTAGATGTGTGTGTGTGTGTTTTCTTAAAAGTTTCTTCGGGTCAGAATCTTTCCTTCGTTTAGTTGTATATCAGTGAAACCGAAGTCGATGAATGGTTTGCAAGCATGACTTCTTGGAGCCATCATCGGTTTGAGCAAATTTAACAAAGTATTTTTTGGGCTTATCAATGAACTTATATTTAGAAAAACTCATTTGATACATTTAGAGTTTCCGATTTCCCTAACATAAACCGGTGTCTTAGCAGTTTTCAAATCTTCTGATCAGATCTATCTTTACCCCCAGCTCATTTGCTTGTATAATTTTAAACCTAACGTCAAACAATTTAGATTAAACGACGTGCTAAAGGGATTTTCCTCCTGCTGCTAATACACAGGAAGAAATCTGTCTTAATTTTCATCGACTTTACTCTTCAACAAATCGCACCTGCTCCCGCACAAACTCGATATGTCACCTGACGGACCTGTCGAAAGCCTTTATGGGAACGAAATTTCCCACCTCCCGTCCACTGTCCGAAATCGGTTCAAGTATTCCTCCAGGAGTGAGCTCGGAATAGTCTTCACTTCGGTCCGATTGTGCGTCATGTGGCGCTTTCCGGATTGCTCATTCCTTGGGACCTTTCCTTGCGTAAGTTTATCAACCCAGCAGGGTATCCGACATCAATCCTGCCGCTGGAGTGTGGTTCCTACTCATTCATAGCTAGCCCTTTTTTTCTTGTCCACTTTTCGGTCGCTTGACTTCTTACCACGCTCTCCGACGGATTCATTGAGTGGCTCCCATATCTACAACGTCGTAGTTGTAGTCGGTTGCGTCCTTGCCGTCAGAAAGAATGATGTCATTGAATACCTACCTTCGTTCGCGTCACAGAGCAGACGAACGGGGTTCGGCAGTGTGGTGGAGCGAAAAATTTAATAAATCATTTTGCCATCTTGGCAGAATGAAAATTCAGCATTATTAAATAACCGAACGCTGCGGGTGCGAGTGGTGCGCGGTAGAGCGCGCATTAATCATTTGCTGAGAATTTTATTTGAATTTCCATGGGCCCGTCCATTGCCCTTTCGTCCTCCGCCCCAGTTCAAGCGGCAGAGTGGGATGATTTCTTCATGGTTCGTTCTGATTTTCTTTTGCATACTTTTCACGTTTTCTTGTGTTGCACCAACGGCAGCACGAAGCTCTTTGGGCTCGGGTTCTTCAGGGCTTGTCTTTCATCAGCTCGACACTTCCGGGTGTACCGAAATGTTCGCCCAACGGCTTCGGTAACGCTTCTCCTTGGCACGCTTAAAAAGGCTTATGATTCGCTTTTCACATTCCGGGAGCAAAAATAGAGCCAGAAAATTCTGCCCGTAAAGAGAATGTGAAGAAACAGAGCAGGGAAAAAATAGTAATGTGCACGACAAAGGAATCTGTGTCCGCGAGGCTCTGCCTTGTCGTTTCGGCCTTGCGAAGGAGTTCATATTTTGTGCCACACAATTCGAACCGACGCTCCGGTAGGATGAGATTTCCGGTACCTAAGACAGGTTTTTCATTTTCCAACCATTTTCCTCCAGCGTGCGCTTCTATTTTTGCCACCATATTACAGATTTTTCCCCTTTTTTATGCCTTTGGCACATGGCTTTATCGTCGCTCGCTGCTATTGTTTGACGCAAAGCGTCGCTTTTCAGCGCGGTGAAACGGAAATAGCTGTGCAACATGAGCGAAACGTTTCCCCAAAAACACACACTCACACACATTTACTGCAACATTGAGGAAACACATTCCAAAAAGCTCGAAACTAACGAAGGCATCCTGTAACCAGGCGGCCCACTAAGCAACAGCATTATTTGTGGACATTTTTTCTCTTCACGGACTGCTGAAAAGAACACAAGACGAACCCCCACAAAACGTCCAAAAGGAAGTGATATCGTTGAGAAGAATATCTAGAGGGAAAACAAGACACAAAAGACTAAAAATACTCCCAAGCACTCGTTTGTGTGGAATGAACCCAGGGCGGTGTACGGTGCATTAAATGGATTGTTCATTTTCATAAATTTTTGGTAGATATTAAGATTTTCCTAAGCCCGCTCATTTAACACCGCGATGCCATCAAGTAGCTCGTTTGCGGATCATGCCGATGGTTTTGTATTTTTGTTTTGTTTTGTGTCTTACTTCCACAATATCCTGTGCAAAAATCACGCCTTGCTTCGGTGTTGGTTAACCGAGTAAAAAGGCAAGTGCCGCTCGGTGTATGAAAGTCAAGAAATTGTGCATAATTTATGCCAATGATAAGGTAGGATCAGTGGGATTACGTTCGGGGATTTCTCGTTTGATTACGTGCCCGAAAGGTTCTGGTATTCTGTTTTGTTTCGAACAAGCAAGCAACAACAAAAAACAGACTACATCATTGATATTTTACAGCGTTTTTTTTCTTTTGCTTGGGCATCCGTGCTTCTGTTGGCCACATTTTTAACCACAGCGATGTGATGGAGAAATTGTTATTGAAGAGCAAGCACAGCACGAACGAACAATCGAGATGAACAGCACTCGACAGCGCACAGTGCAATGCCACTAACAAGCGCAAAAGCTTTCGGACGCACATTTCCCGGCAAAGCAGCATCGGCTATGTTAAGACAGCTTAAATAATACTTAGCTGCTGCTCTTGACAGGATGTTGAGATTGTTCGCATTTGTGCGGTAATTAAGCGACCGGGCAATGGCGATGAACGATAAAGTGTGAGTAGGAAAATTAGTGGAGTATTGACAAACCAAACTTAGGAAGGTAATTAATGGGGTTTCCGATTAAGGAGATACGAAATTTCACGGAACAACCATAAAATGGTCATGCTACTTTAAGACGAAACACAGTTTTGTAATTAATCCATTTGAATGTTGTTGAACTCCAATACGATAGTGATAAAATCTTACAATATTGCTTACCTTTAGGCATATTAGGTGCTCAATTTTTCTTCTATCTTTTTTATGTCAATATGAAACAGAAGAAACAGCCTATTTGAAACAGATAAGAAATACTCTGGCAGACATCTTAGTCACACTTTCCCCCAAACTACACTAAGCTTACGAAGCACTTTTTTGTTATTTGTTCATCCTCACATCAGCAACATGTTAGATGTGGAGGATAAGATTGCTATGGTTTGATTGCATTTGAATCTGAATTGAAACCTTCAAATCCGACGGGAGTTCGCGTCAACAGATGGCACGTAGTAGGGAAGCGAAGATGAATGTATGGAAAAGGGAAAAATACACCATTTCGCGTTTATAATTTACGAACCGATTTACTCCCTTCCATGCTGTGTCCCCGTGAGTGAAAGCATCGCTAAACCGCATGAGTCAGCAGACAGTCATACAACCACAAGCCAATGTGTCCCACCGAATCGATGTCCGTCAAACGCGTCACGTCAAGCCGAAATGGGATGGAAATTATGATTGCATACCGACAACGTTCGGCGAGCGGCAAAGCTTCGACGCCAAGCCGAACCGAAAGGACGGAAGGTCCTTCGAGACGCAGATGCCACTTTCACTCAGATCTCGTGCTACCGTGATGGCTTTTCTGCTGATTTCCCTTGCCGAAAGAAAAAAATTGGCAAAAAAAAAACCCGCAACCAGTCACATTCCGTCAGGCATGCTCGTTCCACGCAGTCAACAGTTGGCATGTACAACGATTCAACTCAAGCTCCCAGGCTACGATTAAGATGTCTTTCTCTGCCACTCTCTCTCTGTGTCTTGCGGATATCGTTATCCGTTTCAAAGCATCCGAGGATTGTGACGCACATTTCAACAGAAGGGACAATCGACACGCCGTCTTTAGTATACCCAAATCACATCGGTTAGCCTTCAGTTTCGTGCACCCAAACAGAGAAAAGCCGATTTATTTGCATGTGGTTCGTCTGAAGGCTTCCAAGAATTCATGAATCGTTGATCGGGTTACATGTGCCGTGCGTGTGTCGTTTTACATGAATTTCACTTACTTCACTTTCATTGCGATTGGACATTGAACGAAGAAGAGATTGGGCAGAGTGTCCAATCATCGACAGCGATACAAATAAAAGCAACCAACTCAACTGCTTGTGTGTATCCGCCACCTGAAGAAGAGAACGTAATGCCAAGCTGAAAGGATCAGCATTTTCTTGTTCAGTTTTTCGTGAAAAGGGAACCGTAAAGATTGACTTTCACTTTCACCCCAGGACATCAGTGACCCGCTTCGTGAATGGATGGGTGGGTCACTACCGTGGAGGCCTTAAATTGAATCCTCCTCTCTTTTAGGTTGTTACCATATGCGGAGCATGTCACCGAAACCCAGCACGAAACGTTGAAAGGATGGCCGGAAATGCATTCATCAGCACAAAATGGAGAGATGTTTTGATGGCTTAGGCGTATCATATCGCAAACTTGATTGATAAGATTAAGGCTAAACGAGATGAAACGATGGCGATGACGTTGCGGATGTTTATGAGAACAAAATATTGTTCTTTTCCATTCAAAACTCCATCGCTAAGGATGATCGATATGTCAGGTTTGAGAAAACACTAACATCTATGTTTTGCATTAAAATCCATATCTGTGTAAAATTATAGCTGGATTAATTATACGACATACATCTTCAGAGCATTAAATTCCCATGTGCATGAATCCTTTTATCTACTACATAACCTCATTCTCAAGAGAAATCACAACACATTACCACATGAGTCCTGTGCATTCCCATTTCTGTCAAGTGATTCCATTTTTAAAAGTTAATTATCTCAACAATCTGCACCATTTGGTTTTTTTTTCGAGCTAATGGTATGAACCTTCGTTTCTGTGTTCGCTTTTTTCCGAATTAAACAATCCAACCTCGTTAAGTGGCAAGTTTTCCACAAACCAACACCAATGTTAGCTCGTGTTCTAAATCACAGCGAAAAGGAGATTTTTTTCTCGTCCTTCACCAGTTTATCTGCACACGGATGCAAAAGCATCCCGATATTAATAATCTACCACGGTTCACCACAAATGACGATGATAGCGGTTCTACCGCAGGCACCTTCCCGGCGGATGTGTAAGTGACAATGAAAAACACAAAAGGTAACCTCGGCGGGAAGCGTTGACTTCGATGACACTGTCCGTTAGTGTCCGGCTGGACGTGCAAACCGGTTGGGGCTCTATCCTCTAGAGAAAAGTAATTTATGGTCATGCTTCTCGAATTTCCGGCAAATGCATATTTACACTCCAACTCCTGGGATGTCATGGGTAGAGAAAATCCGAACAGACCCAGAGGAAAACGGTACGGTACTGGAGCGAGTGCCGGTTGTCTCGGTTGGTTAAGCTTGTGGAAGCGAAACGAATTGCGGTGTTCACGCGCAGTACATACATCAACGCAACACCTTCCGTGGTAAATCATCGCCACTTACTCCGGGTGTAACGGAGCGATGAAAAATGTGATAAGCATGTTTGGTTTCAACAGATCCGGTTAGGTTACGAAGGTTTACATGCCGCATTACAACGTTCTTGCTGAGCAAAGAGCTTTCATGTAGTCACACCACATGATTCCACCTGCAAAGTAAGTACTATTCAAATGATAGATACTGAATATCGAATATAAACTGTCAATTTGTTGATCGGATAAAGCTGTTAGTCTAAATATGTTTAGTCAGCTCCTTAGGGGTCGCGGCAGGCTTCAAAACAATACTATCCTCTGTAACAGCAGAGTATGCAAAACGCTAAAGAGATTCTGTTCAGAGGGCGATAAAAAAAAATGAAAAAAAAAAGTTCACAAAACTTATGCAAAGAACGTACCGTTCACACCGTCGGTTCGGATACGTATTGTGAAACATCCGGGACTGAGTCGTAAAACGATACGATATTACGGTTATGGAATGTCTTCCTCGTTATGGCTTGGGGACACATTCAAAGCGCCCTAGCGCACGTCATGATGTTCGTCGACAACTCGGGATGCAGTCGGCGCTACTTCGTAAAAGTGTCTGATACACACTCGTCCGGAGACACACTAACCCAACCAACCAGCCGCGAGAATTCTGACCTCCAACGCCTGTCACACCGTATCCAATTCATTCGTCAGCTTTGCGGTACAAATTAGTCACGAAGCGTGCAACCGTCTCGCACACACCTGTAGCGCAGTGGGAAAAGTGTGTAAAACCCGCTACAGCCACCAAAATGTACACGGTGTTCTGGTGGGAAAACGTTTCCCACAGGACGGCGGGAACGAAACGAATGATAAAGACCAGTCAACCAACTGATGTAATACGAGCCAAAGGAGCCAGGAGAAGACGACAAACTGCTGCTCCTTTCGTTTTACTAGCTCAGCGTGCCGAGAACATTCCATGGCGAAGTGTGGACTGGTAATGAAGGATGATTACGCTCCGAGCTATCCGGAGGCGGTCGCCAGTTGACGTCGGTGTTGTTTTGATGTTGTTGTGATAATTATAGCTTTCCAGCTGTAAATGAGTGCAATCAACGTTTCGGTGCTGGTGTCGCGATGGATGAAAGCACAATCCCCTTTTTTGGTGTGGTGTCAGGATGCGATGGTGCTGGAAAAAGTAAAGCCATCCCTTCTTCCGCCCCTCACGGGACTGGTCGATTTAGAATCCAAAACTGGAACTGAGGGTATGTAAAGAGAAAAGATTAAAGCAACGGCCTCTAACGCTCGGGATCACCCAGGGACTCTGGGATAGTTTTCTGATGATAGTAACTTTTTTCGATCCAACATGTACAGCGTGTGTATAGATAGAGTAGCAAGGAAAAAAAAACGAATGAAATGCATGAACGCATAGGAAATGTAGTAGCACAAGTAATAGTAGCTACACAGTGTCGGGACAGCAGGGAAGCCATATAAAGCTTATGCATGATTAAAATTTTTAATTACCAGTTTTTGCTGTTCCTATCCTTCTGTGGCCGGACATTGCGCTTTGTTCGAGCGTTGCGTTTGAGGGTGATGTTTCACCTTTAATTTAAGGAAGGTGTGACTGCCGTGTGAATATACTGCATGTGTCGTATATCTATAAAATCAAAACAAATTTATATTTTCACCAGATTTTCCGATTTACTGTTCAGCATTCTTCTCAGTAGAACAAGGACTAAAGCATTGATTAACATAAGTTGTGATTTAAAATAATCATTAAACTGTCACTAATTTTCTCATTTACTAAATTATTGCCCCATAGTTAACATATAAAATAGATACATTTATAATACAGTTTTCATCTGTTGTAATACATTCATGCAATCAACTTATAACTTGCCAACATCTTGATCATGGTGGCATTCTACATTAATCACTGCTTTACTATCGTATGCTCACAGTCAATTTTCGCCATTAGCGACACAGCCATGCCTACTGCGGTGGCAATTTCCAGCAGCTGAACGAATGAAACAAAAAAATCTTATATCATTTCCGGACCGTCCAACCGGAAGCCTACCCGACAGCACGTCGTTCGTCTTCGATGGAACGTATTACTTTAATGTACGCCATCGATTAGCGACCACTCGAGTGGCGCGCCAGCAAGTAGTAAGAAAATTACCGAGGAAATAGAGCAGTTTCTTTTGCGCGTAGGTAGCGCAAAGAAAGCTACAGCGCTGAACATGGTTGGCGACATTTTTCTTTTAGTCCACCAATTTTCTCTCCCGGAAACAACGGACCAAACTTGCCCCAGCATACCACGAACACGAATAATCGATCGGCTCGATCTTGTTGAAGTGTGTACCGTGCCGATTAGTAAATGTACCATAATCAACTGTTCACTTTAGATTAACAAATAAATTTAATCTACCATTTCCAGTGGGCGATAGGTAAGCACTTGGGGAGATTTTGGGGCGGCAACGTGAAATGCGTATGCAGATCCTAAATTCCATTCCGTCTCACCAACTAGCGTCGCTTCAACAAAAATACCGAACTCCACAAAGGGACAGGTAAAATTATGCACCAACAATTTCGGGCGGGTTGGAGTGGTTGCCATGCGAGTGGCTCAGCATAATTAGCACGAAAATAAACAGTCCCATTCATTTATTCAGCACATTTATTTATTTATTTAATTCTCCCATTGCTTTTTTCTACCCCTCTCACTCCCTCCCACTCGTGCCCGCCATATTTAGGACTGACCTTTCTGCGAACCATAGTCCACTTCCGCTTCGTATGTGTGTGTTTGTATATTTTTGAGCTAGAAATGAACGGAAACAGCTCACAGCAGCGTTGCTTTTGGGATACTCAATAGCCTTAAGGTAGAACCTTGCCGTTCTGGGTGGATGTAGGAAACCGGAATGGGGATGTCATGTTGGCGAGTTTGTCGTTGTTTGTACGGGTTGTTGTTTTTTTTTTTCTTTCACCTTCCTGCTTTCGCTCGATCCGGCATCGGTTGTTTGTACTGTCGATTTGCTGATTTCATTTCTTATTCATTCGGCTAATCTATGCTGAAAATCGGTAAATTAGAATGAGTAGCTGCGTACGATGGGTGCTCGGAAGGGGGAAGGGCATGAATGCCCGTTGATGTTGTGCATGTTTATGCCGATGATCGGTTTGCACGAGTATCTAACCTGATTGTCGATCCGGCGGCCAGCTTTTGGTGATGAAAATGGCAAATAAATGCAGGAAAGATAAATGCATTTGAATGGATTAGCATTGCCGGGAAACTGTGTCTTGGCACAATGCAGCATAATATTATTTTTGTAAAATTCTATTATTAATCAATAATTGCATCAATAATAGCATCTATTCATAAAAAAGCTTCATTATGGCACAAATAAAATGTAGGTTAAGCGCTTTTAATTTATTGTTAGGCAACTTATGTACATATTTTCCCCAGTTGCCCTACCTGCGATCTGCATTGATTTGCTACCTTTTCTACGTAAAACAAGTGCAACATTTTTATGCAGCGAATTGTGCAGCAATTTTTATCCAATTATCATCCTTCCACATCAACAACTCTCGAGCGTGCGAAAGATAGAGAGATTAGCAACGGGATTTAGCATGTTAATCTCATTAGCACATCAATAAGCCGGCTGATGATCTGGACGGTGGTGGGCTGGCGCCAGGTCATAAGCCGGGTGGAACGGAATTGAGGCTTCAAACTGACAATCGTCGGTTCATTTGTTAATCGAAATAACCTGTGAGTTATCGACCTAGTTGGGAAAATGTTGAAACACTATGCACACATTTCGTGCGCACTACCAAATTAAGTTGCAGCGTCGTAGGTAGTGTGTGCCGGTGCGGTTCGGTGCTCCGGTGCAACAAAAGCACACAATACTGCATGTGTGCACACATTACTGCGAGAACGGTAAAAGCCATGATTGCACACAGGGATGCAAACCAAATTGGATGCAGTTGTTCTTTCTCGTCCACTCGTGCATTCACACATACACACAGGCAATCCCCTGGAATATTGTTCTGCCACTGCCGGAATGTCTGTTTTGCTGCATTGGATTCGATCCCACCGGTCATCGGTATGCATGGGTTGGTAAGTGCATTCACCAAAACAACCATCCGCCGTTCGATCTGACTGAATCCGCCGTTCGATGGGGCAGCGTAGGTAGAAGGAAACAAAAAAAAATTAGCATAGAAATCATTTTATTACCGAGTGAAATTGAACAGAAACATGGTGCTTCTGTTTTTCTCCCCCTTTCGTTTAACTTTCTAACACCTCCCAGTTATGTTTCGTAAGTCTACTACTGGCTACCTGGTGGAAAATTTCAGTGTTGTTTCAAACTTGCTCACTATCCGTTGCAGAGTTCGTTTTCCCGAGAGAGAGTGACGCAACTAGCTCTGTGCACCTGCAAATCGGATGTTTGATCAGGGATCGGGCATTGGATTTTTTTCTGATTCCTTGTTGTATCAACAGCCACGGGGCTCAGGAATTGTGTTATGCATCTGATAGTCACAGAAAGAATTCTTATATTCTATGTGACGAAATCTATGTAAATTCTTTAAATTTGTTACGGTAATTTGAAATAGAGCGAAACAATTGTTTTTAATGTTCTAAATAGGTGATTATCGAAGAAAGAACCTTGTCATGATGATTAATGCGCCTGAAAGTTTGTAAGCTTTATTCAAATCGCTGATTTTAATGGTTCCAGCTTTATATTTCATTTGTACATCGTTCGTTTACTTTATAGTTCTATTTTGTTTTTTAGTAAAGCATACATTTCAAACAGCATTGCATACTTTTTGTGCTTGAACGAAAATGGGAAGAATGAAATAACTTGTAAATTCACGAATTTGTTTTCATTTGTTCATCAAATTCTGTGTTAATCAGGGTTTTTTGTAGTGCCTGCAATTCAAATACCCTCATAGTAATTAATCAAACAAACTACCATCTGTCTAGACTGTCGCATGCACGTGAGTGTTTGTGGATAGATAACATGACATGTGCTATAATGAATCGCAACAACATGTCGACTCGACCGCCTCATGTTTAAACAATCGCACGTGATACAAGAAAAAGTTAGAAGAGGAAGAGGATGTATATTACTTCTGTTCTTCTGTGCTTCATGGAACCCCTTTGTCGTAAGCAATACCAAGTAGTATTACAATGCATCAAAAGAACATACTGTTCTCCAGCTTCTGTACTACCTCTTGTGTTATAGTATCTCTGTATGTACATGAATGAAAATACTGGTGGGAAAGCACAGAGTGTGACGTGATGAAACTATTTGCACCAACAAAATGGCCTCATTATCCATACTTTGCAGCTACGGTCTGGTAACAACTAACGCCTGAAGCTAGAGAATTTATTACACCACACCTACTTTCTATTGTGACCATGTAAGAATCTACGTTTGTATCGTGTATTGTTTAAACATTTCATGAATAATTTAAACACAAAATAAAAAGCATTTTGTGAGTGGTCTTTAAACAATCTGAATTACATCCATCAAAAGTTTGAACAACCATCGCCAACCATCGAAGACACTAGAACGTTTTATCTTACCATAGTTATTACAATTTTAATTGCATACTTCCCGAGCGCAAATATTCGATAACATCACAAATGCGATGGCTTACCCAGCAGCGAATGGAACATTCAACCAACCAAGGAAGAAAAAACAAGCATACCAATCGTGAGCTAAAATCACCATGGCTCATTAAGTTTTGTCTCATCGCGCTTTAATCGTGCTTTTTAATGTAGAATGCAAATGCCGCCCCAGCATGTTTTACCATTAAGTAATTAGTTCGGCACCCTGTTCGATCCTGTTTCCGTTCGTGCAATAAACACTTGCTGGATTGTGAAATGAATCTTCCGCACGGCTTTGCCAAGTATTCCAACAGCGTATCTCAAGTGTTTTTCCGCGCTTCGTTTTCGCTATTTTCCTTGGGATGGATGGGAAGTACGATAAAACACAATCAGTTTTAAGATATTAAGAAACGATTGAAAAGAAAAAAAAAAACAACTCAACCATACTTTGCAAACCAAACGCATCCATTTCGAATGGAATACATAACGATCTCAAGGAAGATGTTTCTCATTCCAACGATAGGATGGTGGTCATCTTACCTTTAACCATCCGGAACAGATGCCAAGAAAAAAGCTTTTTGCTCTTAGATCGTACACAGGATAAATATCGAGTGGTAAAGGTTTTTTTTCCAGCGACTGTTGTATAACGACTGTTTATTGATTAAATTATTATATCTTTACAACAAATTGTTCTACAACGCTTAAAAGCTTGCAATTGAAGTACGAATTATATGTGCTCTTTGCTGTAAGCTGTAATCTGTTATACTCTAATATTGTGTTTCAAAATTCTTACAAAACTTCAACCATATGCTAATAAAGAGCTTCTTTTCGCTACTGTCGCTAGATACGAAATGAAACATATTTCGTGCTTTGATAACTTCTCGCCAAACCGTTCAAACCGATCCCTTCCCATCGGTGCTCCTTTGACTGTCACTTTAATTTAACTTTCTCTCGGAAAATCGTTAATTTGCAGTTCTCGACTACTTTGCACCACATTCCCACGGAATTTAACTTCAATTTCTTCGCCTTCCCTTTTCTTTTTTGCATAAGTTTACAGCGACAGTATTTTTGTACAGAGTTTTCTTTTTTCTCCCGTTTGAGGAAAAGTTGTTCAAGATGAGTGTGACAACGTGCGGAGTTATCATTTCATGTCGCTTCATGCCAGAGTAAGCGCAACTTGTGGTGGTGTTCATGGAATGGTTAGTGTGCCATGTTTTGTCACGTAAGGAAACGAGTTTTTCCTTTTTTGTTTACCCTGTTGTGTCTGTTTCGTTTTGGATTGGGAGCTACTTACACTTGCATACTGATTTTCTTTCTGTCCTGAAAATGAGCCATTTCACTGTTATGTCTTTTACTTTCTGTGCTTTCAAGAATGGATTTGTGAGTAGTTACATTCAAGATGGGGTAGTTTTATCAGTTTAATGTAGAAGTTTGTTAACAAATTAGCTTACTGTTATTGCTTCAAAAGTTCTTCATTCAATCTTAGGACTTTTATTCTCTGTTTAAATATTATGTTCTGGAATACATTTTTTAAATCGTTGAAAATTGTGAAACATAATAAATTCGAAGAATACATTTATTTATTTTATATTTCCTCAAATAACAAATAAACTCAACCGCTTCAAGGTATTTTTACGATTAATTGTATTGTGTTGGGCAATTAAGTTCCACTAACGAAATATTAATTAAACTGCGCCAACAAGTAGCATATCACACACACACCTTGCTCCAGATATTCAACACACAACGCTGCACTGGTCTATTATCCATCAATTAGTCAAAAGTAAAAAAAAAACACTAAATTAACAGTCCTTAAAACAAAAAGTGAACCACAACTTTTCATCCCCAAATTTGACCTCACCCCTTAGGGAAAAAAGTCTGTTCCACCGATCTCCGGTCGTTCAACGAAGTAAATGTCTGCTGTATTGTTTTCCCATTTGATGTACAGTGTATTTTTTTGTTTGCTTCCAACTGTCGGTAAATTTCTCGAAAGGTCGGCAGAAAGTTTCCATAAACCTTGGAAGATGTACCAGTGGACGACAGCTGGTGCTACTGCACGGCACAGCCACCAGACACCAGATGAAGATGAGCCGGACATAAGTTTTCACCCGACTGGAAGCGCCACTAATTAATCACATTACCAAGAAGTGCGGTCACGAAGTATGGAATTCTTTGCTGCGTTAGACTGCGTTCGCTGGAGCTTGTGTTGTGCAGACCCGGACTGCTAAATTGACGTCTTTAATTTGATGAGACCATCATCTGTTGGTGTACCGTCCTGGTTAGATTACAGTGTAAAGGTTAGCAATCCTATTCGTTTTACTTCATTTGTGTAGCGATTTTATCCTGAGCACTTTGCAGATGGTTCAAATTAAAGAAAATGTATATTCAATATCCTTGAAAACAATACATCCATTTACGGTTGCTCTGCAAGCTCTACGTTCGAAAGTGCAAGTTCAAAACAAGCGAAAACACCTTTCCAGGGCAAACATCATCGCTGCTGCTACTCCCGCCGGGAGTCTCAGCAGCCAGACAGCACGTCAACAACTCATTCCGTACAACAACAGCAACAACCAGTTGACGAAAGTTTTCCAACCCCAGGGCGCATGCTGTGGTCCGGCTTACAAGGGTTGAGAGTAATTTGATTTATGAGATTAATAATAAATGCATTAGCCCTGGGGAAATCTCTTCTCCTTTCCCCTCTGCATGCGGACACTACGGACGACAAAGCTCTGCAACAAGCATCTTAAAGTTCCAAAGGCTCCATGGTAGGTGCGGGTTGTGGTTGAACACTCACAGCGGCTTCTTTTAAGGACAGCTGTTGGTGGAAACACGATACACTCATGTTTATCTGTCATCCATCCATACAGACACACCCGGTCATAATTAATTAACGTGAAGCGAGCTAGGTGCTAGAGCGTGAAGCGTTGAGAAAATATTTCGTCGTCAAATAAGACTTCCTTCCTTCTTCTTGGAGATCTCTATAAATGTCTGAGTATTACGAACTAACGCAACAACAATCTACCAACATTACACACTTTTGGTTCTTCAAACATAAGCAAGGTAACATTCGGGGGATTGAATCATTGATATTAGTCCTAAACAAATTCATAACAAGAAAAAGTCCCATTTCTATATGAATATTCCAATTTGCAGTACGCTACCTGTTTACCTTCTCACTTCTGTTAATCTGTTAAACAACCAGAAGCTGCTCGTTTCGGCAGCTCACAATGTTTTTGTTGATTCTTTACTTCCATTTCCATCCGGAAACCAGCATACTACAACTGTCAGACTCAAGAGCCTTGCTATGCCCACACCATGACAAAAAAAAAGGACGAAAAGTGCGTGTCGAGTAGATAAATATATAATGCTACCATTCGTCCTTTACATGGTTCGTCCTTACGGGAAAAATATGAAAGATGTAGATGTAATATGGTTTCACGCCTTGTTAGACATCAGGTTTCTTGCTGTGTTGTGTTGTTATTTTGACGACTGTAAACATGCCTTCGACTGAAAATGATTATTTGAAAAATAAAGCCTTGCGGATTGCATAACTTTGGGAAATTTTCATGTGTTCAGGGATAATAAAGCTGTTAAACAACGAGCATGTTTATAAATTAATTTAATGACTTACATCTACCCCAATTCAACGCATCTCACCGTACTTGAAGTGTAACTAAACTAATCTGTTCAGCTTCGACTCGTTGGAATCGAAGTTCAAAAGTTCAAATTAAAATTGAAATCCTCCACCAAGCAAACCACCTTATACCGCAGTTCATTGAATAAAAGCAAAACCCCTTCCCAGGTACGTGCTGTGTCCGCCGTACCGGTTTACCGTCGCAAATGAATAGCTCCAGCTGGTAAACCAAAACTACTGTGCCGGTAAAACCCGCCTTTCAGGAAATGAAACTAACGATTTCAGAAAATCGAAACCCTGCCGAAAGTGAATCGATCCTTAATCAACCGAAATTCCACCACAAAAGGAATGCGATGCTTCATATTCACACAACCATGCTCAAACACATAGGCACACATGCACAAAGTAACATAATTGTGGTTTACTTCTGCTGTGAAAATTGAACTTTCCCGGGAACGGGCAGGCCACGTGCAAAGTTCTGTATGGCCGTGCTAATGTTAACCGAACAGTGTGTGAGTGTGTGTGTGGTATAGCCGGTGGGAAACTCCTGGGAACGCGCACTTACACAAATTCATTCATTGCTTTGCTGGATTCATACCTTCTGTATCATGGTTGACTACCTTTCGAAAGCCATTCATAGAACGTTTCATCCCACATAGTGCCAACATATTGGCTCCCATTACTATCGGACCAACTGCCCGCAGAAGGAGCTGCAGCTACCAGCCAGAGTGTATTTACCTTTCGGTGAACCGCATTTCAACGCCCGCTACTCGAGCACTTCCGACCAATTTGCACTTGACACCGAACTGGTCCTTTTTTCCGTTCGATTGCGAATTTGCTACCCGTCCGCTGTACAAGTACGGTTAGTTCCTTTTTGTGTCGCAGATCGTTAGCGCTACTAAGCGAAAATCGCTCTTGACGGATTGGGTGGTCAGTTTGTTTTGTGTTCCTAACGGAAGGGATGAAAATATGCTTTCTCGTCTTTCGCGAAACGACCATCTGCAGTTGAGAAGCCGTTTCTCGGACGAACCTCCGATATTAAATCACACCTTGATATGGTCACGTTTTGGAAGGGTTTCCATCTTTACCTCTTTGAGAACAAGTGAAAGCGACGAGGTGAGAGGGACAACAAATAAACGTATAGTACTTTTTCGAACTCGGTATTGCTTAGTAGTAGAGATCCTAGTGTAATTCTAACGATACAAAGAACGTAACAAACGAAGAAGAGTTTCTTTGAAGTATAGAGGTTTCAATGATGAATATAGGGATAGCTCATACACGAATCACAAAAGAATGAGTATGAAAATCGTATTCTTTTTATACAAAAACTTTGGAGACTTGCGAAGTTATTACTCCTCTTATGCTCCTGTTTAAGAAGCTCAAGAAAAGCTAATATTTTCGAATTGCCTCTACATAATTGTATTTTTCTTTATGAAAGGACTCTAAGTACTAATACAAAAATAACAATTTGTAATCCAATGCTATAATTCTGCATACCGAAACAAGGATCACTTGCCCTGTGTTAAGAAATCGTGATGCATACCAGTTACCCTATTTCTCCCGAATGATTCCCTTTTTCATCATTATTATGAATACATTTATGCAAACATTCAATCGTTTATTCATATCGTTCCATTAATTTTCGGAACCTGCTGCAAACATCGTTCAAACTAACACACACCCCAATGCTGAGTAGATTAACTCTTGCCCACCTCCCCATTTTATGGGTCTCTGAAGAATCGTTCCGATGGACTTCAATTATCATTAAATCATGTCATCTTCATGTCGACGTTGGCGGCTATAATAGGCAAAAGCTTCTGAAAAAAAAGAAAACAGTGCACCGATCGGGCGGGTGGTTTTGCAGTGCACAGCTGGAGAAATTGTGGAAAAAATAGATAGCCAAAGGGAAGGCAAAGCAAAGCCACGCTATCAACATTCCTGCCCAGGCTTTTCGTAGCAGTATTATGGAGGTAGCCCAAAGAGAACCAAACATTCCTTCTAAATTTAATCATTTCGATCGTGAGGAAAATATCGAGGACATGGGGAGGAATTCTTCGCACAAGGATGCCATTGCTTTCGCTCTTCGTCCTCTCCAGGGATTGTTTTTGGCTACTTTGGCTACAATTCTCGATTTTATGGCCAATGGCGTCTCGATTGGAGCATTGCTTCATCTCCATAAAAATGTGACCAAACTGGAGCGGCACCAGAGCGTTCGGTTACTTGCTTGCTTGCGTGAAGGAAGGTTAAACAGAGCAAATAAAGCCACCCATTTACTTTCGCATAAATCATACGCCGGCAATAAACACGAGGAACCAGTCGCTTCGGCAACTGTGTCGAATGTAACCCGGTTCGTACAGTGGCAGTGTTGTAGGAAGAAATCGTATCTTATCTGGCTTAAGTTAAGCCTTAAGTCGTGATTGTTAGGTGGATGAAAGAGCCAGCTTCACCCGATCCTGATCGTTCACTTTCACCGCTGAAAGCCCCTTGGAAAAAGGACGCTACTTTATGCTTGTTTGTGCGTTTTATAACAATGCCATCAATAAATATGTCGTTATATCGTTACGCGTACCATTCATCCTGCCCTCTCAGTGGTTGGGATGGAAAAGTATTTTCCAAAGGCAGATGGCACTACATAAGCCGTTCCTTACTGATTGGCATTCTCATGGTCAACCTTGCTGGGATTCGAACCCATTTTTAAGCCATCACTTGTTGCCTATAATTTTCCCTCCCGTTACATATTCATTGTGAATCCTTTAAGTAATTCGATCCAACCCTTTAACATTGTGGCAAATCAATGCAGCAACCGCGCTACGAAGAAGATGCAGTAGTATGAAATGTCCTTCGGCATAATTTGTGTCAATTCGTGAAAGGGTCGTCCAAACTAAAAGGTTCTCCCCATTTACCTTTAACCGCTGTACCGAAACAACCGTACCATTGATGATGATCGTGATGTTGTTGATGATTGGCATTATTTATTCATACGCCTTTTACGATTCGTCCGTACACATTCCACCTTTGCATGTGCTTTGTCTTTGCTGTCGCATTTGTTTTTCGCTCGAGTTCACCCGATTTAGTTTGTTTCGCTGAGCTCGGCCACTATGCCACCGGTACACGTCATTCCAGTCGTCATAATTTTCCACTCCATCGTACTTCAGCATTCGAACGGCCATTTTCCGGCCCATTGCCAAGCCTCATTCTAGTTGCTGTTTCGCTCGCAATGTGCAAAGGTGGAAGGTTCTCAGTTAGAGGTTGGTAGCTCGTAAATTTATCATCGTAAACGTTATTATGTTAGTATGTCAATAGTCAATAAAATACGGCACAAGATTTTGATACATTCGATCGACGGGATTACTGCCAAAGCTAGCTTCCTTGGGGATGGCATCCAAAGCGAGGAAGAAGGGCAGAGACAAAATGAATGATGGCAAACAAAACACGATTCACCGACCCGGACGGAACGATCAAACGGACCGAAAATTCACCGAGGTCCCAGTGACACATCGACACGTGTCTTCGTGCATCGTTCAAACGATTCGTAGAGCTGCACACAAGCCGTCTAGAAGCAAACCGCAGCGCACGTTGACGAGTGTACCCTCTCAAAAAACAAGGAACATAGGAGCATCGTGCGGCGTCATAGGTCGGTGGTAAATTTGGTCAAATTTTCTAGCTCACATCAGCGTCAACGGGGCGTCGTTATTGAGTTGTGTGTCGTTGGTTGCGGTAGCGAAGTTCTAGCTCACCACTGTCTGACTGTTGTAGCTGGCGGGTGTGGGATCGTTATGCAAATCGGTACCAACTTCAAATTGCAGCGGTGACACTGATCACCCACAATTGGATGCCTCCACGGGTCGGAGAGTTCTGTTTATGGTGCAAGCACGATGATGATCATGATGATGATGATGGTCCGGACAACACGTTCAATATTCCTCGCTCATAGCGTGAGTCGCGTCGGGAACGGTGTTTGTTGCAGGAGGTTTCCGTTGGCAATAGATACGTTTGGGAAATTCATAGCAGTGCCTAAGCGGACCTTCTGCATTTTGTCGCTTGTTTACCGCTCGAATGATGCACTATGATCCTGTAAACTATTTTTTGGAAACGATTTTTATTACGCAAATTTTTATAAAATTTACTTTTGTTCATTGCATTTCTGAGATAAGCTTATAAGTTTATAACATTAAATTATTTCTAATTATTTCCCGTATTTTTTCCAAAGCAAGTGCAATTTATTAACTTAAGTTTATGATATGAAATTCATAAACCTTTCATTACAAAGCTGAACACCATTTGCCATCTGCGTTTCTCAGCTACAAATCAATACCGAGAATTTAAGTATTGTTTATTAAATTTTAGAGTTTATTACGAGTTTGTTCTAAGTATTTTTGTTTTTTTCATTTTAATGTTTACCATCCTTCCAAACCATATTTCTACCCATAGTTCACGTCCTCATCACTACCATGACCAGTGGCAATTGAACCACTTCTCACGTGTGATTTTCCACCGTACCATTCGTGTGGTAATGATGATACAAAAAATAATCATAAAAGTAATCACATTACATAATTTATGCACCGTAATATGTCTATTTGCATGGCTCGGCAGCACGTACCACATTGATGATCTCGGTAGCATGTGTTGTATGTTTGTTTCGTGTCGTTTCATGCTCGGTACAAAGGGACACACATAAAGAATAACGAACGGTTTTATTTACCGAGCGTAATTTAAAGCTCCCAAGAAACCCGTATCCGTAGTTACTGCATTGTGCACTGATTTTAGCATTTTCGACGAGTCTGTACGAGAATGAAAGTTTAAGCAACTATATTTGCTAGACAGTTCGTTTGCTGACAGTGAGCTTGACTGATAGAAGGGAAGTGCTTGCTAGCACCGGAAGTGCAGTCACATGGTCTCGAGGTACGTACGCACTTTGCCTCACCAGTAACCGGTAGCAAATGTTTGCGCTAACCACACGCACTGATGCGTCTGGATGCCATCAATCGCAACCATCGAGCAGCATTATTGATCACCTTCCGGCGAAGTAAATCCTGCCTGAGTCAATCCGTGTGCCGGTAGCGGGAAGATTGATGCCAATGGTATGGCCACTTGTGTATTCCACCATGCGGTATGTGGTCCGGTTGGGTTGGTGGTTGAAATTTATGATCACCTCTCTTTTCAACGGCTAATTGAAATAATTGGCTACGGTGTTATGGTGTGTAACATGTGCGCAAATGATTACCATACGATGGGGTCGTTAAAATGTGGGTTCATAAATCGTGCCCGTGCGGTGGCGTTTGCTTATGTGCATGAATGAAATTCGAGAAATGTGGTGTTAAATTAAAAGGGTTGGTTATATACATTAAGAAGCCTTCAATGTGCGTGTTTGTTATAATTTGCTAACAGATGGCGTTAGTAGAAAAGTGTCAATTTAAATTGACAGAACCGTTTCTGAGTAGACGGAATATGAATTTGTGAAAAATATTATTTCGTTTCGGCGGCCGAGGAGATTCAAGCCCCCATTTTTGAACGGACGGGGCCGCTGTTCGAATCCCATTCGGGCCGTTCCACCGTACGCCATGACTATCCTGTTGCGGGTACATTCAAGTCACGGAAGCCAGAAATGGCAGGCCAAGACCTCTCGAGCTGGTAGAGAAGAACACAGAAGAAGAAGATGAAG
Source organism: Anopheles culicifacies (assembly GCA_000473375.1). Lineage (NCBI taxonomy): Eukaryota > Metazoa > Arthropoda > Insecta > Diptera > Culicidae > Anopheles > Anopheles culicifacies. Next base: position 84,987 of record KI422486.1, read on the forward strand.
ATTGGTCTAATGATTTCTTATAAATTGAACTATTAATTATTAATCTACGTTTTGTTTTTCAATAGATTAAAAATTTACTTCGTCCTTGGCATAATCTTTCAAACCATGATTTAATAATGAAATAGCAAGAAAGGACGTCCCAACACTATGGCACAATATACTCCCACAAACGATTGGTTGTTGAAAAACAATAGGACAAAAATCTAACAGCTTCTCTTGCATTTACCATCGGCCAACATTTGACCGGCTCATCTTACCTTCTCTGGCGACAACTTATCGTGCTTCACATTTCATCTTTGCCATCCGGTGACCAATTCAATTTGCACCGAAAACTTTCCCCGAAGGCAGACGAGTTCTTCGACTAAACTTTTCCTTCCACTTCCTTCCGGTGAAATAGACAGGAAATTCTTGGGGAACGTTCATGGGAAGCATCCCGGTACCGCAAACTGCATCAAATTATCATTCGTACCACATCTTTTACTGGCCGTTGGAGTACAGAGGAGGACTGGTGGTAGTAGCAGATGCCAAACACCGGTACGATACTTCCGTTTTAGGGAACGATTGCTGGAATTCGAGCACATTTCAAGCATCTTCTCCTTCTCCATCGCCCAAACACCTGCAAACATCTCGGTTATGCCTCGACACGGATGGAAGAACTCGGCCGTTGTTTTTATTAACTGTGGCTTTGTTATTTCCAATTAGCGTTCATCTTTTCGTTTGCTCGTCCAGTACGAACCCCAGTACTAAGACGTCTGTGCCCATTTGCTTCACCGTAGCAAGGAAGACATACCTCAACGGACAAGCGTAGAAAGCTGGAATCCCGTACAACAGACGAAAGCACCCTTCACCATTCTCTCCTGACTGTCTCAGGGTGTGTGGGATGAAGTTTTTCGGGACGTGAGATAATTTTCTTCTCCCAGTGCCCAACTTCTTCAGCTGACCCGCAAAGACTTCACTTCATTACGGCGACCACTCAATTGCGCTGCCATTCCCGCTAGATGGCGTTACCGCTTTCGACGCCTCCACACCTCACTGTACGATTTCACCTGTGCTTTCCAGTGAGTGGCTCAGTGCACCATTTGGTGGCTGGTTTTATTACGATCTGCTACGTCCGAAGGAACAACGAAAGGGAAAGAAATTTGGCACGAGAAAGTTCATCAGCCGTGGGAAAAGGACACACACACATTTGGGATATACCTACGGAAGGCACGCTTCGTTGCCATCTTCCCGGGAAAAGGGCTGCCGCGGAAAATTGTACGGTTCGTTTGTTTGTATTGTGGGTGCTTCTCGTTTCCACGTGTCGATGAGGTGAACAATTTTCGCCTTCCAGCTCTCCCGGTAGCTTGAAAGCGTGTCTTCGTCTTCTGTGACCATACAACCAGACGTATAATTCATTCGAGATGGACCGGAAAGGATCGTGTTCGGGATGGGTGCTCAACATGCAGCCAACTTGTTTGTTTCCTCATACGTCAAACTTCATCATTGCTTTCCCAGCATAATGCAAGGAACCTGAACCGCTGTGTTCTGAAATGTAACGCGAAAATAAACTTATAGAAACCGCAAACAGCTACCAACGAAGAGACACTCTGAAGAACCTGTTCAAAGTTCGCATCATCTCGCACGCATTGTGGATGTTGCAAATCCACTCGAAACAGCGCGACGTTGCGGTTGGTTCCCACATACCGACTCAGCCAACTTTGTACGTGAATTTAATTAATAAAAGTAAGTGTATTGTAGGAACTTGTAACGGTCCGATGCAACACGAGAACAGCAGCATCATAATCGTGTGCCTCATAATTCGAACTTCTACCATGGGATGGCATATCACTGCCTTGACTTGTTGGCATTGGCTCTTCATTACGCTGCACGCATCATAATTAATCATTTCATCATTACTAGGGATGCGCACATTACGAGGCAAGGGAGCAAACGTTACATTGATGTGCTAATAGGTGGAAAATAGCGAAGCAGCTCTGATGCAATAAGCTGTTGCTGTGAGTTTAGTAATGGGAGATCCTTTATTAACAAAACGACTTGCAAGAGGCTTATTTTACTTATCTCATAAGTGCTTTGTTTTATTAAAACAAAAACTAGATCTTACATGTGTAATTGGATGATACCTGATTACAGAATAAAGTTTTTTGAAACTGCAGTTGTTTTGTTAGGTAAATACTAAGCTTTAATAACGAAATTTATTACACCAACCGATAAGAGAGAGAGTAACAATATTCATCTGATATGAGTGATAGTATGTACTGCATTCCTTTTGTGTTGTGGTTTGAAATCACCGCCCCATCGATCCGTCGTTACCGGTTTAATCAGATTTGCCGACATTCGCCGTATTACAGACTTCTTCCATTCCTCCGACAATCCTGGAGCGATATTGAACGTTAAAGAACCGTACACAAATCCACTATCACCTCTTGGCCGGTCCCGTCGATGGTTCCGCACCAACTCAGCCACTCCACGTTTGCCTAATAATGCCCCGTTGAGGTAAAGTCTTGTGTATTCAGCTCACGTCCTGGCGCCAACCACCCTACATCCGGTGCACGATTTGTTGTGCTGTTGTGTTTACGCCAAAATGAAAAACGAATCCTCGATTCCACACATCGGTCGGTATGTGTCATGCACGAACATCAGCCCTGCTCCTGTTTCGCTCGTTTACAGGAGCAACAAACAAAAAAACACAGAAGACGGTAGAAAACCGAAACCGAGGCCTAAAACCGTACCATGCCACTACTAACCCCTGCACGAGTTTCATTCATCGAACATCCGGCAATGTTCATCCAGCTGGTTTGCTAGAGGTGTTCCGAGTAGCACAAAAAAGGAGAGCAATAATCAGTTCCACATAGCTGTAGCCACAACTCGAGATGGTAGCGAAAGAAGCCGTCTGATAAGCAAACTGCCGCTACATACGCATATTCCGGCAGACAAAAAAAAACTGCTCTAGAACAGCAACACTTCGAAGTCGTCCACCATAGTGCTAACCGGAAACCCCAACGCAACCAGGAAGAACACGGAAAAAAGGTCCACTTCTCCGCGGCATTGCGTGAAACCAGGCAAAAGGTTTCGGAAACCATGGGTGGAATGGTGGTGTTGTTGATGTTGGTCTTTGAAATTTGATCCTTTTGCCACCTCGATGGTACCGTTTCGGGCATGAGCTTCGACCTTACCCATTCCCTCGATGTCGACACGTGCTATCTACCCTAGCAAAACCGTTGTACCGGGTTTTCGGGCAACACCTAACAAGTGAGCAGCTTTCGGATGAAAACACTGCTGTCGATTTCGGTGCCTTTTGTGTGATTTCTAAAGCGTGGAAACTGTTTACTGGGTTGGCTTCCTGAGCAACCAAATGTACCAGCGTTTTTGGGGCAGGTTAGTGCCATACAACCGTTTGACGCTTTCATCGTTCTGTGCTCATAATTTTAGCCACACAACACCGAGTTGGTTGATTTACTTGGCTGCTTTAGTGCTATTGGTACCCATAATCACGGAACAAATATTTACCGAGCGCAAACATTTACTGTCGAATTATTGTCAACTTTCATTCACTTGGTGAGTTTCGTTTTGGACAATTTCATTCGCCATGTTTAACCACATTTTGCCATTTATCAGTGGCAGGTCAAATGTTTGATATAATTAACCTCTGTGAGTACGAATTAGTTAGGCTTCATAGAAAACAATTCGTTTCTATTAGACTACTAAACATACTTTTTTGTAATCAGAGACACCTTTTTATCAAGTCATCGTCATTCACAACTTATTGGACGGATAATTGTTGTTCTCATTCCTGAAAATTTATTCTTGAGCTTTTTTTGTAAATATGCAATACATAAAGCTACTTAAGCCAAAAAAGGGAAATGTTCGTCAGAGACTCGTACGACAGCTGCTTACAGCTTGATGGGTGATACACGTTAACCTTTCTCATGTCATAATATGTGACCTTTAAGCTTCCAACATATCAACCCACAGGCACGCCTACGTCATATTGCTGTCAAATGCCCTTCAACTGCAGGGTGTACATCATCCAAAATTGTAGCTTCAGCTCGAACCAACGTGACAGGTTCGTTTGCGTGAGACTATCAACACCCAGGGTGTGAATTTGAGTGATAGATTAGGGAGAAATTAAAACATCTACCCACACTTCCTAGCGACACCGGTAGAGCATGAATGATTTATCAGAAGTGATGCATATGCTTATCCCACCACCAAAACAACAGGTAGTTCCACTTTCCGAAACCAACACCACCGCAGCCCTTAAGCTTTTGAAGCTTCTCCCAACTTTAGTTAGGTGGAAGAGGGCTGTCGAAAAATTACACCTCAACCCAGGTGATGGTGAAGATCGGTTTCAGCGTGTTAAAAGTTGATAATTTTATGGTGTCGTTGTAATAACACAACCGATTAGACAGGGAAAGAAACGATTGACGAAGGGTAAGACGAGATTCTTTGCCAACAGTTTAGGGTAGTTTGGGAAAGTTACGCTATCGATTAAGCCAACGACTTGCCCGTGCAGAGAGCGCGTTGGTGAGATTGTGCTAATAAACTATTAAAGCTGGTTTGATGATTGTTTTACTATGCTTTTAATACCAAGCTACCCGCTGATAGACTAGAGTCAATTTAGAATAAATGAGATGAATTTGGGAAAAGGTAGCTCTTTAGCCATTCAATTTTGTAGATGTTTGAGATGTCTTTTCATGTAAGAAACCTATCGTAACAATTCCGATCGGAGAATTCTACACTCAAATTCGTTACTTATTGTAATTTTCCTTTGCTCAAGTCATTTTTCAACTTCCTATTTTTCTAAGAAGCTATACTTTGAGCACTTTGAGAATTTACCATAGGTACTACCGAATCACGATTCGCCAGCTTTAAATAAAGCTTAAAAAGTAGATCTTAACAAAGCAAATCCAGCTGTCGCTGACCAAGATGAACATCGCTAAGACTTTTTAATCCTCTTGTTCACAAGCTTGCTCGCGCCAAAACCTCAGCTAACTTTATCGTGAGTTTTTGCTCGACAGTTCCACAGGTTCCATCGTCCTCCCAAAAACACAACTCCCCAAAGTCCAGTTCCAATTACCAAAACCAAAATCACATCATTTGCCCAAGTCCATGAATAAATAAGTGTCAACTCATTGCGTCCCAGGCACATTCGCGCTCACCGTGGACTGGATTCCTCCAGAGAGGTGGTTGGGAAATTGGAACATCCCTTGGTGAAGGGAAGAAACAGCTTAATGACCTGCTCGGGATAAGCAGTACAGACAAACGCACACAAATCACAAATCGCTTGTCTTCTGCGTTCCTTCTTGGTGCGAATAAAAATCTCATAATCCAAGCGCTTCGCTTTTAAATCTAGCAATTATCATTCTCCTTGTTCCTTGTTGGTTGGTCCATATCGAATAGAACCGGTACCAGCAAACCAAACCCGAAAAAGAGGCAAATACAGAAAAGACCCAATGTCATTTATAGGCAAAACTTTTACCATATAAAGCAGGACATTGCTTTACGCGCGTTCGGGCGGGCCAGTTGCTTTCGTTGCCGTTCATACAACACAGAGTAGAAGCAAGCACCGCCGATAGAAGCATGAAGGAAGATGATCTTCCACGCTCTAACGACAGCCAATTAAATTCTTATGATTTCACATTAAAATTATATTACAACCTAATTAGTAATTTACGAGTTGAAAAATGACGGCTTTGGGAGACCGCTGTGGCTGCAGAGTCATGGCTGAACTCTGGCACTCCTGAGAACGATGGAAGCGCTATCGTGGCAGGCTTGTCGTCGGGGATGTCCTATCTTGTTTAAGGATCTGCTTCACGTTCATTCACGAACGAGAGTCCTTTTGCTCCTTTTCTCTTCGTGTCCATCCTTTTCACACTAGAGCGCTGAGTGCTTTAGCGAGCCAAACCAAGCATTCCAATCCGCTTTTCTTTTTGTGCGGCGGAAAGCAGTTAACAGAATTAAAAACAATAATGAAGAAGCGACGGACGTGTAAATCCTTTCGCCCCGTTACTGTCACGCCCGACGGACGGACAGCGTTTTGGACAACTTCTCCGGCGAAACAATCGTACAACTTGGCAGGACTTGCTTGTCTATCCTTTAAGCCGGGTGGAAAACGAATGGCATGAAATAAAACAAAAACAAACAAAAAACTTTCCCCAACCGTGGTGTACGGATCAAAACAAGCTGCTCGACCAAAATGGGATAAGCATGCGCGTGTGCACGAGAAGCACGTAACCGTTGCACGAACGAAACGTTTCGAAGCAGTTCCGGTACTGAGTAGCTGTACACACACCGTATACAGACGAACAAATAGCGGCAAGCGAAAGAAATTGTCATCTCAATTGGTTCGCAAACTTTCGCACCCGTTTTTTTTCCTCCCACGCTGGTGTGTGAGGGTTATTTACGGCCCCGTCAGAAAATGAGGCAGATTATAACTTTGGTCGCCGGGCCAGGTCGGGTGACAACTTTTCAATTGGTTTCCGGCTTTTCAATTACGCGCTGATGATGGTGCTGGTGGAGTGGAGATTTAAGTCGAGTGGATGCTGCAAGTTGAAAAGATGCTTTCTTCTTTTGGGTTGTGGGTTTGTTTCTGGTGCCACCGTCTGTGGGTGTTGGCTTGTAAATGAGCAAATTGGAAAACAACAAGAATTAGTCGCTGCGGGAAGCATTGTAGTCTGGGCAAGGACAAACAAGAAGGTGTGACTTTTGCTTCTGAGATGGTGCTTAATATAGACGGTAAGTTTGATGGTGTATAAAAGATAATGCAATTAATCAGTGGTTTATTTTGTACAGCTTTTGTTTTATGTTGCTTGTAGTCGATTTCAAACCATTATGCTCAACAAATATGTTCAATGAATCAAACAGCTAAACCGTATCAACATAAATCCGTAAATAATATGACAAAAAATACAGAATGCTAAAGGTGAAAAATAACAAAATTGTGCAATAAAGATTGGTTGTGTAAATCAAATAACACCAACCACGAAGTGTTTACTTGCGTAAGCAATTTGAAAATCATTTAAACATTCTGGTGATTTCAAAAACACATGCCCATTAAATACCGTCGAAACAAAACAGACAAATGGTTCCACCATTGGGAAATCAAATTATGTTAATGTTATTTCATACCAACCGAGTACAATGCGAGCTGCCAGCAATGGAATGCGCTCTGCAACTTGTGAAGGTTTGTGGTACTCTGCTAAGAACACAACCAACTCAGATGCATCCTTTCTCAACCGTAAACCGAACCGAATGTAACTCAATCAACGCTCGTTACAGTCTCAAACCCAAAACCACCCCTCTCGTAGGAGGTGGGAGCTATTTTGGGAAAAACTTACCAGTACAGCTCACCAAGCCAATGTGAACCCTCGAAAGTATTCTCGAAGCAATGTGTGAAACACCGACACCACCGAAGTGAAGGATGCGGGCGTGAAGAAAGCAAATAAGATTATCGCCCCTAAAACAATTCGGTGGTGAAAATTAAATCGCCCGAATCTTGCAGGGCACGGTGTATGCCACGATGTAATCACACACACACTTACCGTCCAGAAACATTCCATACCGGTGTATCGGAATGAATTGGCATCGAAGACGGCAAGAGCAATCCGACTGGAAAGATTTGCGTAAATAATGATCCAACCATTCCAAGTACAAATCATTTGCACTTGCACAGCGAAGGCAAAGCGCAAAAAAAAAAGCGGGAAACATCCATTTGGATAATCCACAAATTTGTGCAAATCAAATCACATTCACCGATGGCACCGAGCAGTGGTGCCTTTTTCCTGTCTGTTTTTCCTCATTTGGCATTCCGGTGTTCGGGAAAATATCGTCTTGCTGTGCGAATGCTAATCGCATAATTGAACCAGAGTATGGGTGGACGTTTTTCCCGTATTTCCAATTGACGAGCAGTGATAGGGAGTGAACTGGAGAGATCTGGATTGGAATTTTCCGGGCGTATTGTGAAATCTATTTTGAGCGATTCGTCATTAAGCTCCAGTGTTTCACAGAATGTGCACATAGAAGCTGTTCAATTTTAAACATGACAGCTGGAAATTTAAATTAAAGTTTTGAAAAATGGGAATTTATTTATTTGAACCTGGCTGGTTGGCAGATTAAAACAAAAACTTTCGAGTTTAAGACACTATTCCAAACCTTTTAACGGTAATGCTCCTGACAACGCAACTGACATTGTATTTGAACAGGGTTGTTTTTAATCCACTCCCTGCTAGAGAACTATGTATTCTCGGTCATTTATTTATTTTTTATTATTTGAAATTGATTCCAGTTACGTCCTTCTTGGTTCGCCGAGTAATTTCAACCACGTTTCCAGCAGTTGTCAAAGCATGCATTCACTGGGAGGAAGGTGAAATGTCAATGAATTATTTCACATTAGTTGAGGTTGAGACATACATACTCTTCGATCCACACAGACTCACGTTTACATTCCGCTGATGAAGAAAATTTCCCATTCACTTCCACCTGGCCACACAATTACTTCACACAACGGGAACGGGATTCATGTACGAGTTCGCTGCTAATTCCACTTTAATTGAATTATTAATGTTTTCCTCGGTCACTTGCCGAGTTGACGACGTTCATTGCGCTCCGGACGGTCAATAGGAAAATCGGTTACAGGCGCGTGCAGGAAGATCAACTTCCGCACGCTACCGACGCTATTCTCGTAGACAAATTGTGCCCAAAATTAGACAGCGGTCGGGGAGATATGAGAAAGGTTCGCCGAAGAAGAACGGAACCAAACATTAGAATCGGAAAGTTGTCTTACGTGCTTCGCAACTACTTGTAATGTGAACTGACTTGCATAAATTATTCACCGCACAACAATACCTCCACGGCACTTATGTTTTCCTTCACTCTGCCGGTCTATTTGGAGGCAGTTTGAGCGCTAACGTGCATACCACAGGAGAAGAATCTTGTCGGATCGACTTGACGAGGCTCAAACACACCGTATGAGGCGGGAAGCGTGTAGCGTAAGATTGAGTGCCTGTGGAACGAGAGCATAAGTAGGCAACTGTATAAATCTTGTCACACGGACCGGTGAGTGGCATGAAATTAATCAAAAGCACTAGTACGGTCACAAATCCTGATGATCCAGAGCTTATGTTGGTGACTTTACTCACCATTCCGGAACAAGCCTTGAATAAAAGTTTTGGACTTGTTTGGAAGAAATGATTTGAATGCTTGAAGTATGAACTTAATCGATAAAATCATGAACTTGTTTGCTTCAGCAATATGTATATTAATCTCATCGACGACTTGTGCTTGAAGACTCACTATTAATGTCTGACTTGTGCATGCAGACTTAGACAATGGAGACATAAAGTTAAAAATACAATTTTAAATGAAAATAATGATTGACAATTAAACGATCATGAGAAATTAGTAAATACTCACGGATAAATAATTACCAAGAATGCCTAAAGTAATGCTGTTTGCAATGAAATACACTTTTGTTAACTTCTTCTTAAATCTCTCGTCTAATTAATCTCAAAATATATAAAACTGAAATGTTACTGAACGTTTCATTCAACAAGCAAATTTCAACACGCACATTGAGGTATTCAAATGACCCGAAATGAACATCATCCTGCCGAAAGCTTACCCTTTTTGTGTAAATGTTACAACTTGACTACAACCACGAACATTTCGCCGCAATTGTCTCCTTTAGGACAATGAACACATCTCAGCACATTATTCCACTTCAGATAAACTCAAGCATGCCACATTACGGATTTTTAGGTGCTTTTAATTTTTTTTACTACACCCAACAACAACAAAACCCTCCATTTTCCAACAAACGACTGCTCGACATGGTTGAAGCTTTCTAATTTCCTTACCAACTGCAACGGCCACAATCATTCGGTGGCAGAACGGATGAAAATTCTTACCCATTGCTTTTCTGTCGCCCACCCATCCAGCATTCCACACACACACGACTCGATTTGACTCGACTTTTCACATCATTACAGTCACTTGAATAGCACACACCTAGCAGCATGACGGTTGAAAGGCTTTCAAGTTGTTGAAACATATTTGTAAATGAAGAATAACATCCTTTCGGGTTATGGTTATGATAACGCCATCGTCCTCAGTGCAGCAACTTTTTTACCCCCCCGTTTCGTGGATGTGGATGGAGCTTTTATCATCAGACGAAGGATTACATACCAGAACAATGATAAGAACACAAAACCATCGAGATCGGCGTATGGCGGATGGTTTGAGCAGGCGGACATTTTCTTTCTTTCGCCTGCCTTTTACAAACATTAGCAGTCGAACAAAGCGGAAAGCGACGATGCCGCTGTTTGCTGCCTAATGCTGCCTGCAACAATTGAGCGTTACGTCTAACCAACCACCTGTCCCTACCCTGCATGCATCGTTCCCTATACGCAGAGCTGTTGACATGATGAGCCGGAAAGGTCGGCACTGAAGATGAGCCACCTTTTGTGTGTGGTTGCCAGCCTGCCGCCGTTCTGTGTTCTTTGCTGCTTTACAAGAGCGTACTAGGATGAGTGTATTATGACGACCTCTTTGACGGTCATTAAAAGCCATCAGCAGACGGCCGCTAGCAGCACCGTAACTTATCTAAGTCGATCTTTTGGTCTTCCCTGGTGTCCTTTTGCAGTAGGAAGCCACGGGAACAGGCTTCACAGGCTGGAACAGGCCGGAGCAAAAGGTTCCTTGCTGATGCCACAGCTGCCATTGTGTGATGACGATTTGCCAGCCAGGCCGTGTAGTAGCACGCCACCTTCGCAGGGTGGCCTGTATGTCGGGAATGAAAAGAGCATTATGTTTCCATTCCATCCACCATCGTGTGGAGAGTTCTTTACATATTCTCGACGTTTGGCATCATCGTTTGCCAGCCAGGCCGAAACCAAACCCGTCAAACGGTAGGGCAAACCACCCTCCATTAACAGTGGAAGAACGAACATGGTAAACCTTTACTAGGTTTTGGTCGTTTGAGCAAACACGTCCCTAGCATCGAAAATATGCCCAACCGGGTGGTGGACATTTTAGTAAATGAATTTGCATCTGCTCGTTCGTTGCCTTCCATCCATCCATCTATCAATGTGTAACGGGGTTGGAGACAGTAGTCTTTCTTTTCTTGCACACCAAAACTAAACAAACAGGCAAAACATTGCACACTGCCACTGTATTCTTTTGATTCAGTACCTAAGAGTAGGAAAAAGACCATCTGAAGGCAAATGCAACTCCAACAAGACTGGAAACAATCACACATAATAAAGAGAATACATAGACAGTGGTGAAGAAACTATGGGGAACCTTCAACCAATGGTATACCGCAAGCAAACGCTAGGCTATTATGTTGTTTCATGCTCTATGGTGTTTCGTTGTTCCTAGTCTATTTGACCCTGTTTTTCATTTCGTTTGTTGCTTTTCATATTTTTTTTTCAAACATCACGTGCATTTTCCTTGGGTATTCCATCAGAGCTGAAACTCACAATGGTATGCGTTGGTGCAACATAATAACAATGTTTGACAATGCTGAAGAATACTGTCTCAAAGACATGCAAAAGGAAGATAATGTTGTGAGGCGCATTTCAGTTCAGGGAAAAAATTCTGGTGTGGAGGTATTATGGTATACGTAGAAATCGTAAAACACAAAAATGTTTCACAATGAAAATAACGCGTCTAGCAATACGCCCAGGCCGTTCTTTTTTGAATAAAAAAAAATAACTCGTCTTTCTTAAAATTACATAACTTAAGGCGTATTCCAATTTCATGTTTAGAATATCAGAAAACTTTTTTGTTGCAAAACACTTGCTCAAAAATACTTTGCTCCTTACTCATGTAGCTAACAATTTAAAATTCTCCAAAAATGAACTTTTTTTTTTCTTCATTCCGACCAAACTTTTCCCTATCGCACGTGACGTTACCTTCATTAAGGCGTCTCTTGAACCGAGCGGGTTAATGAAATTACCGGACCAGCCAATCCTTTTATCGTCCATGCAATGCACCTTACCTATGATTTGGCCTGCTCTGGGGCTACCAAGCCTTCATCGAATCTGTCACCACCGCGTCGGTTTCCGAACCGACGAATGGAATGAAAATTGGCGAATTCCCATGCCTTCTCCGCCCGTCGAGCCGATGAAAACCAATCCCATCCCGGCAGCAAAAGATTAGCAACCTACGCAGACGACAAAGCCATCCCACCGTATGACCAACTGTCCGATACTGGTACTAGTGCTGGGCAAAAGCATTTCCAAAGGGCACGTGACGGAAATGTTAATGTCAAACCTCCAGCGCAAGTGCTAAATCCATTCTTCAAAAGCAGGAATTTTGTGGATTTCGCTCATTTTTTCTCCCTTGTCGACATTTCTACCTTGTCGGTTGGTGCGAGCTGCGTACAAAATCAATCGGACCTTTGTTAGCTGCTCCTTGCAACGAAATTTTTGTACCAACGGCGAAACCCCCTTTTTCGCTGGCACTGTGTTCTAACCCGGCTCAAAGATATCTGTGAAAGGAAATGAGATTTTATGAACGCACTGCCTCATGAACCAGCCCCTGATTAGCTTCTTCGCTTCGATGTGCAGGATCGGGTTTCCATTTTTATGGATTTTTTATACATAATTTTATCCACCGGTTTTCTATTTTCATACCCGTTCATCTTCGCAGTCTAGCGAATTTCAAAGCATCAGGTGATTATAATGACCATGGCACGGAACTGACGTTTGAAATATTTAATTACAGCTTCTGATCAAAGGTACAACATCCGCAATCTGCCCGTTAAATAGCTGGTTTAATCGTTTTGATGAAGGATGAGTTCTCATTCTCACCAATGGAGAAAAGTAATTAGAATGCAAATATAAGCTTGAATAAAGAGCGCAGTGTTAAATTTGTTCTACCATTAAAAATGCTTTTCATTAAAAATTATTCCGAGAAGTAAGATTGTAAGGAAATAATGAACTTACTTTTGGTTTAAATTGTTTTAAAAATTCTTAGAATTCTTAGAAATCACCACAAATTGCCCAATGAACCATCAGCAACGAAAAAACAGGTGTTTTCATAGACTTCCGTTCCTTTGCCAGCGCGATGAAGTCTCATATTGTACAATGGGAGCACATAACTTTAGGCGCCGGGGTGATCCATGTGACTTTGGGTTTTTTTCTCCTATTCTCGTTCACTCTACTGCCCTTTTCTTCGACCAAGTTGTGCTGTGTTTCTGTGTTCCACTTACCGTAAGTAAGCTCCCCATTGAGACTGGAGTGTTGAGCTGAGAAAGTTTCGTTGATTATAAAATACTTTGAGCAAGCTACTTATCAACAGCATCCCTGGCCGTCCACACGCTTTCTGCCTCTTCTTACTATCGATGACTAACTTTTTGACATGTTTGCTTTAGTACTACTGCTACCGATGCTGTGCAACAGGGGGGACCTGTTCACTAGCAACAGGAGGTTCACTTTATTCAGATGATGCAAATTTATGCCTTGTGGGTACGAGAAGCAAAAACCATCGACTTTTGTTTTCCTAGTAAGTTATACTTTATGTTGGAAATGAACAGGTGAAAATAATAGCATTTTCATACACACAGTCTCCAATGAAGATGAAATAAAAAATTGAACTTTTATTTCATACAACACTAAATAACTATTCTTGAAATTTCCTTTCTCTGTACGGTACGGTGTCTTACCATACCAAACCCGATCAATTTTTCATCACTACCATGAAAGGTAGCGCCATCCAATCGTTCTAATTAACGATTTCTCCATCAACTAATTATCGTCTTCGCTCGTGCGTTTTTTAATACATATTTTTTATTCCCCACAGTGATAGCAGCCCTGCGAGACGTCCAGGTTCAGGTGCCACCTGCTGTGCGGCGAGGAGACACAGCCACCCTACACTGCTACTACGACATGGATGGGGAAAGTTTGTACTCGGTTAAATGGTACAAAGGACGGCGAGAGTTCTATCGCTACACACCCAAGGAAAGCCCACCGATGAAAATTTTTCCCGCCCAGGGAGTTCAAGTTAAGGTAAGCGTTGCGAGGGCTCAGGAAACGAGAATACTAGCAGCAATTTATTTTCAAACCGTTTATTTATCGTTAATTAGTTCGGTAAAAGATTGAAATGATAGTACAATATAATATCTTGCGCAATGTTTGTAAAGATCAAAGGCTTGCAAGCTAGTGGGAATACTATAGCGATACTTGTGGTTATGTTTTAGACTTGCCTGGTATAAAAACAATTTCACTCCGTAACATTGACCAACTGTAGAACATTTTTCAATTTCCACATTCTAACCGGATCGATTATTAAAACTTCGCTTCTTCAATGCTGACCTTCTGTTGGTGGAACCAACGAACATGATAGCCCAAAACAAGATAAATGTTAAAATTCAGTAAAATCTCATGATAAAAGGGCTTTCTCGCCGAAACAAGATACCAGCTTCCAGAGGAACAGATTTATCTTCCCTTCAAAGTCCCTCGATAATTCATCTAATATTCACACCGGGAGCATAAGAAATGGTACCGTACAACCCGTACACAGAAGGGCACGATAAACACACATGCTTGTCGTACGAACACTAATACACTGCACAATTTCTCGATGAGGAAGGCGGTAACAGGGATCGAAACGGTTGGGTCAGCTCGGTATCGAGTAAAACCGGAAACCTCCTGCCAACATACGTCGGTGAAGCTTGGTTCGGAGAACTGAAACCACAATGAATTTATGCTGTTAGAAACTAGCTCCACACTCCTTACCACGACGCCCATCTCTATCTCTTTCTTTCGTATCGTCCACTCAGCTACCCCTTTAGGAAATCTGGCAACAAGCCACTCAATACCGGCCTGGTGAAGGAGAATAAATGTATTTGACTAAGAAAACTAACTAAAAAATAACAACCAAGTACAGGCAGCTCCCATCCAGAGCTTGTTTCAGGATTTTTCTGCTAGGAGAATTTATTTTTTCTATTTTTGGCTAGCTGTGCAGCCACATATTTCTTCCACCCACTAGTATCTATCCTTTTTCTCATGTTTCGTGTGTAGCCTCTTTTACTCAACGCTTGTACCCCAGAACAAATTATAAAACTGACAAAACTGTGTGGCTTCTGCTGCTTTTGAAAACTGAAGATCAAGCCAAACTGTTGCCGGTGGTTTGGATAGTTTTTAGTTGAAAATGGCTCCGAAAGATCCCATTCGCTGTAACGTGTGGTTTATGGTACGATAAATTACCCCGCTGCTGAAAGTTTCTGTTTCGTACGGTTTGTTATGCTTACGAGCGTAGGATACCTTCTTTTGGTAGATGTTTTAAAGAAATTGGAAGCTTAAAAAACGCCAAGCATAATTTCCATAGGTTTTTGTGCATATTATACAAATAAATATATCGGTACTGTACCAAAGGCAACTGATTTACTACAATGAACAGATACTGACTCGCTCATTCATATTCGTATGGAAATCAAAAAGTAAAATTAAGTGATGAAAGTGTGATATAAGGATAATATGTGTATAATTAAACCCATTTCCAGCGTTCCGCTTCCAACGAAAGCCAGCTTACGCTGCTTGGACTGTCACTGGCATCGTCCGGAAAATATAGCTGCGAAGTGTCAGCCGATGCACCTTCTTTTCACACCATGATCGTGACCGGTGATCTGGAAGTATGCGGTAAGTACATCAAACATCAAATGTAAAAAATTGAAGCTTTTAGAGCTAAACTTCATTAAAATGAATTATGGCCGACGTCAACCACAATTTTGTCATTTATGAACTGCAAATTTTTACCCAAAATTTACCATTTTATTAATCACGAAACTCACACACATCGCTTTAATGTTCACCGAACCATCATCCATAATTAATTCCCCCTTTTTAACTTCAATTGTCCAATCGATCCTTTACTCTTTTGATGCTATTTGGTCCTTTCATCCATTACATTCCGTTTGCATTCATTCATGCACCGCGGAATTAATTATGTTTTCCCTTTTAACTGGCCATCGTACGTTCACCAATAAAGCGGTTTATCATAAATTAAAAAACAATATTTGCACCAACAGGCCCATCCAGACCTGGGGACACGGGTGTCGAACGCAAATATGCAAACAGAATATCGGTGAATTATGATCAACCCGCTTGATAAATATCACCAACCAACCACGGGCCCAGAATCCATCATTAACTTTGTCTAGATTGCTAATTAATGAACATTTCACCTGTCCAGTATTGCAACAATTGCATCACCGCAAAATGGTTTCCCTTCCAATCTTTCCGTTTTATTTTTACCCACCAGCTTTCCGATTCATTTATTCCTCCCAATTGAGTTCGTGATGTAACCGTGCCGCGTACATGCGAAACGGGTGCCCTTTTACCTTCGTTAATGAACTTTGGTCTTGTTTTTCCTGTTTTCCATTCTTTTCCCTCAGAGGTTCCGAAACATGTGCCCTCGATACATGGTATGCGATCGCGGTATCGTATCGGGGATATCGTACGCGGAAACTGCACGTCCCACAACTCGCGCCCACCGGCCAACCTAACCTGGCACATCAACGATGTTCAGGTACGTAAGCGATGTCACCATCGAGGGATCGGGAATAAATTTCAATTATTGATGAGGAAACATTGCGGCTCATTAGTTTGCCGAAAAGAGATCGCTTTTAAAATCAAAGGCTTATGAAATCATTCACATCCATGGCAAACATAATAGATCACTTAATGCGTTACGAAGGGGTAATCATGTGCATATGGAATGCATTAAGCTCTTGCCATGGGCCATTAATGCGTGCCATTTGCGTCAGGCATATTGGAAGCATTGTACGAGGGAACTGGAATGACCTGAGTGTAAATGATGGTGCAAGAACGTGCCCATATCAATTCCCAAACGTCGTACTTCAATACTCAACATTGAAATGGAGCGCTAGGACACAAAAATCTCGTACACTTACTAAATCTCAACATTTCTTTAAGAAGCTCCGGGAACATACCAGCAATATATCAAGCACGTTGTGCTGCATGGTGTGTAATAATAACAACTGCATGAATATTTTAACAATGAAGAAGGCACTGCTCGTCGATTCCGGCACACATACGGGCCAGCAAGCTTCCTGATGATTGATTGGTCCCCAGAGGACAGTTTGTTACATGATAAGGGTTCTTACGTTCTTGCCGGAGCGACATGACCGGGTAGCATTTAGAATAGCACGTATTTGCTTGCATACAGTGCCAGCGGTATGAAGTGAAACGTTTGTGAAATGGAAGCAGGTGAGCGCTAGTCGCGATACCGTCAAAGTTTATTCGCAAAGTCGAAACATTCGACACATGGTTAAAGGTAGTTTCATAAAGTTTCAAGGTGAAATATATTCGATTGCTGAGAAGAAAACATTCGACAACTCTGAAAAATAGAAAACTTGCATAAAAAATCAGGCTTTTTGCAAACATTTTCTATTTTTATGTGAGCTAACTGATCATTTTCCTAGTTGACAGTGATACAAGAAAGTGAAATTATATGTCAAATGAAATAGGAAACTTTCCTTTGCTTTTATCATTTCGTTTATTTTTCATACTCATCACGTTGTCATCTCCACAAAAAGTTCTTCCAAAGTTTTCCATTTTCCTATTCTTTAACGATTTGTCCGGTTTCCTTCACAAATAAACTACTGTTTGCTAACTTTTCTGCCAGCGTGCTGATGTAAATATTCAACAAAAAATTTGCCCTAATTTTGCTTTCCAACTATGCGCTGGACCCTTTGATGGTGGGACGGTATCGTGGGAGGTAGCTTCAGTTTTCAGGGTGGAAACTCAATTTTCATTTCAAGGACTTGTTATCGGTGTTTACCCTGCACACTATTTCTTTACCAAGTCCGAACGCTTTCAAAACGCACCGAAAGAATAACTAACAAAAAATCGAACTAAAAGACAAAAGCCATGTTTTTTTTCTTTTAGAAACACTTCCACTCATTTGCGAATGCAGACTCCCGGAGCTCAGCTCACATAAAAGCTTCTCGGGTTCAGTTCATCATTGAAACAATCCAACCAATCGAACCAAATCTTATTTCACCCTTCAGTGGCTTTACCGATCAGATTTTTCGGACGAAACTCCTTCGGCCATCAACGCAAGAGCACGTTTCCTTTTTTTTTGAGCTGGCATATAAACCACTGCCCTGTCCTGGCTCAACTTTGGAAGCCACCGGTGTTTTGTTTGCCTGTCGGACATGTGCCTGAGCCTGTGCTCTTGTGATGTTTGGTGCATAATCTATTCACGGTGAGCAGTGAGGCGTGAGTGAAAATTATACAGGCTTAACTTTCCAACTTTCGTGAAATGGAAATCCATCGTTCGATGAATGTTTCTTGGCATTTCTAAAATCCGTTGTTTCAGAAACAACTCCACCCCAATGCTTGGTGATTGGTGTTTTCTATTACAAGTTTTTGGGTGTTTGGTTTATTCCATATTGTTTTGATAGAAAAGCTCGCCGCATATCAAACATGACAAAGATTTTGATCTGCTTTGCATACTTTTGTCCGTATTAACATGGACATTGGAATTGTGGAAAACTCATTCAACTAATTTAATCCTCCAACAAAAAAAGGTTTATACCATAAATAAAAGAAAAAAAAAACGGAAAGCTTGATCTTTGCGCAACACAAAAAATGACCTTATTCAAATTCAGACATACAACTATTAGTAAGATACGCAAGACAAACTTCAAAACAACAACAGCACCATTCAGAGTGAGAAACTTTTCCTCTCAAATGCTCGGAAAATCCTTGCCGAAGGGAATTTACCTAAGCCGACTGACCAGGGATCAAGGACATTCTGTTACTATCATCGTCCCTCCAAGAATGATAGCACATTTTCTCAATAACCAGCATTTTTGTTGGGGACACAAAAATGTATTTTTGGAAAAGTTTGGTTTCTTTCTTATCCAATCTTGCTGCCGGAGTCCGCACACATAACACATCTCTACCTTAGAAGGTTCGGTAAATGATCGGTAGGAAATGGGGGCGACCACAGACTTTTCGGTTAAAGCTTTGCCCTTTTTTGCGTAGGGCTCCTAATCCAGTGGGAAATGTTTTCCAAAATTTCTAGGAATGGAATTCTATCTTTCCTTTGATTTTTCCACAAAGCCGGCCATCCAGTTGTAGTGGATGTAATCGTAAGTTTTATTAGTTTACCGGTGCCAGTGGAATGTGATGCTCGGTTAGGGGGTGGAAAATCTGGTGGTTAAAAGATTTGGATAAAGATTTCATAATTTTTGGCCTCAGAACATTCACCTGTGAGTTTTATGAGCAGTTTTGTGGCCTGTAAAGGATGGAAAACTTCCTAAGGGTTGTTTGATTGAGTTATGGTCAAGTGATACTCGTCCCCAGTTAGAAGCAGACGCAGATGCAATTCATATTTATCTGTTATCAAATCGAACCCATAGAAAGGTGTTTGTGTTGAGCTACCTTCAAATGAGAATAGAAATCGTCCCCCTTGTTTTCCCTATCAAACTTGTGCGTCGAACATATAAAAGTTAAATTGTTTTCAAAGCAATTGGATAACCCATTTTACCAATGTAATCTTACAGCTCGGAGCGTTTGAACAGCACCGGTCCATGAACGTAACAGCCTTTCACTTCTAGAAGGATAAATATTTTCTTAACTAACCACTCGCCGCCCTCAAAACCGTCTAAGGCTTGTGCACAATAAACACACACGCACAATACCTTGCTGCCCTTTTTACCTCCCTCAAAAAAGGGCCACCATAGATACGCATGACTGCCTTGCCGGAGTTCAGTCCTTTACGCAATGTATTTGCATGCAATACAATGCTAAACAGTAGGCACAAAACAAAAACAATAAACCACCCACCCACCTTTGGGTTCCGAAACCGGTACTGCCGTTGGGTGACAGTTTTCAAAGACAATCTCCGGCTGGTTAAACTTTTCGCACAAGTTTCGCCTTCAAAGAAAAGCACAACACGTCCATTGCACAACACCTGGAACACGCACTGGATGGTCGCCGGAGCTACCTTTTTCTTGCTTTGTGGATGAAGTCGTGCGAACAAACCGAAAGCAACACTTTTCCAACTCTTGCGCCGAGTGTGAGAGACCTTTGGTCAGTTTTCAAATTTGCCCACTCTTCACACAAACTCACATACACACACACAGAAAAGCCCTCAACCAACTGACCAATCCGTTTCCATCAAAGGGATCTCGGATTACACTGGTCGGGAACAAATCCCAGCGGAAAGGGGAGTTGGTTCCGTAGCGCAAGTGAAGGCGGGGATGAAACTTTTACGAACGCGTTTCTGCCCTCCGGGAAATGTGGGATCGGGTAACGGAAGGATCCTGTTCGCTTTTCAACAATTTGTTAATAGGATCAAATATGTTTTCGGATATCACTTCGGGGCTAATGGGGGAGTTGGATGTCTTTCTGGTGGGAATTTTATTAGAAAAAAAAAACAAACTCTGAGGAAATAGATGGGTGAAACCATGGTAAAAAGTTTACGCACTCTGTAAATTCGAGCGAATTCTAGGTAGGAGGCTTGTATTGTATGATCCTTTGTTTTACAGATATCTGACAAACGATTTGTTATGATAGTTTTTTCATTCGGCTATCGTATGTCTTTAAACAGTGCTTAAACCGCAACCCTAACACTCTTTATACCGTTATTTAAAAAGCTTTACCAAAGCAAAACAGCTCACCTGCCTCTAATTGCTCTAATGCCAGTGAATCAGCATTAAAATGTAAGCTGCATTTTATTGCCGTCGCTACAAAGCAACAACATATCCATCCAAATAAAACTTCACTGCACGTTCTTAAGCCTGCCCACCGAGGGTCGCCCACCAACTACATTCCCTTTTCGACGCGATCTATTTTAATTTGTTGCTTCTAATAAGATTATTCCGTTCACATCCTCACTGGGCCGTTTGGCCGTATTGCGAGTGTGTGTACGTGCACACATCCGCTTTATCCGTTGCCATTTGCACGTGAGTGCGAGCAATTAGACAAATGCGGTTATGCTTTCGTAATCACAGCCAAAGAAGAGGAAATACGGAAGACACACAAACGAAACAAAAAACACGGAAACAACATGAAAATCCGTTTGGTTTAAGCGTGCCAGCGTTAGGTAGGGAGTAAAACCTTTTACACCTACAAATGCATGCCGCATACATTCACGATCGCGCTGTTGTACTATTTTTCGTGTATTTTTCTATTTGTTCCCACTGCCAGGTCACACGTAACCGGTCCAGTGGTTGTGTTGCTTTGAGTGGCTGACCGAGAATGGTTGCCGCCACTGCAACAAATCATGTTCGCCCTAATCCTTAATTTTCCTAATGCACCATGAAACGGAAACACGTTACACGGATCGGAAAAGCAAGCAACTTGGATCACATTGCTGGTTGGAAGGATGGTAGGGTGTTGTAATCCTTCTGGAGCAAACATTGCTTGCCGTTTGTTAAAGGTATTTAGCGACGGTCTATAGAATACGCTCAAAGGTGTTGCCAACTATTGTAATGAATTTATTTATGCCTTTTATAGCAAGAGACTTAAGACGTTTGTTGCTGCAGAGCAAGATGTGACAGTTTTCATATCATAAGGCAAAACAACGAAGAATAATCGTTTAGAAGAAAATTCTATTACTACTTCTATAAAGGTACTAGAGGTACCACACTTCTTTAGTTTCTTTCAAGAAGAATTGATAACAATGACTGTGAAAAAAGAACCCTTTCTTGAAGCAAATTTGATTACAAAAGCAAATGTAGAGACTAATAAATGAAGTGTTGTAAATAATAAACAAACGTTATTGATACGTGTTTTGGAAAAAAGAGCCATCGGAGCCATCATGGGGTTCCCTGCTTGTTTAGGTTCTCAGTTTTCCTCAATGAAAGCAAAACAATTTCCCAGTAAACATGTACACATTCACGGTTTACCACACTGCAGATAATCCAAGCTCAATCCTTTAATCCGCTTACAGGCTAATCCATCCTACATCCGCACACACAAACCGTTCCGGGAGCGAAAGAACGATTTCGAGACATCGCTAGCCGGCATACACTTCGTGGTAGGCAGTCATCATTTCATGAACGGAAAGCTAAAGGTATGAACAGCCATTACTTAAACAATCGTGATCGTGAGAGTTATTCACATTTTCGTTACAGATCCGTTGTACGGCCAAAATACATGACATTTATTCACAGTCCACGGAGCGTTCGATCGACGAAGATCGACCGCGTGTTATATCGGCTGCCTCTTCAGCAAACAGCAATGGAAATGGTGTCAATGGGAATGCAGTGCCCTATGACCATTTTCCACCTTACGCTGAGAATGAACTAGATCGGAAGGACTACATGACACATCTCCAGGGTAAGTCGACTTACATTATTGCCAATGTGTTGTACTACTTGTACAATTAAAATCTAATGTTCTCTAACGATTATCGCGAAAGATACAAAATAAAATATAAAATCAATACACTTTACATCCCATTTTTTTATATTCCACATCCACCTCAAAGGAGACATGGCCTCTTCTGGAAGTGCTCCTTCTGCGCACCCGATTCTTCCATCGCTATCTCTAAGCAGTGTTGATCATTTCCGGCTGACATCCATCAATCACCTCAGCTGGACGTTCGGCCCACTCACTGTACTGTTGCTGCCCCTTGCTCATCCACTACTCTGTTCGCTCATCAACCGTCTATCAGCGTCACTGCGCGCATGATTTCGGGTGGACAGCGAATCACAACATCCAACGTTGCCGGTTCAGTGATTTCCACATCATCGAACGTATGATGTTTGCAGATCAAACGGAAAGTGTGTACAATCCGACCACCGTGCGGACCAGTGTACGCAGAAGGTTTGAAGCATGTCGAAGTGTCGTTTCGGTGTAGCTTAATTCATTCTTAATTCAACGTCGTGTCGCAACCTGCCGGGAGACGCTGTGGATGCATCCCTTCATACAGGTATAATAGATTTAATGTGGAAAATGAACTAAACAACCAAGTCAAGAAAAGGAAGACAACTACGCGCACCCGATTGTAACACGAAACAAACCAAAAATGATATGTTTAAAAGACGTTGCTAAAGCAAACGCAATGAGCCTCAACGAATAACGAGTAGAGAGTCCAACGACCATGGGTCGGTGAAAGGTAAACAAGAAAAAGAAAATAAATAGCAAAGGGTAAGTAATGTGGTGTAATATGTAATAGAATGTTAAGGTAATGGTCGTTGCTATTGATCGAAAACGGAGTCTAGCTAGTGTTATTGCATTGCTCAATGATGCAATTGCGACAAGGGGTGGTAGATACTGCAGTGTGGGTTGCAAATGATGGAATTTCTATTAGAGTTACTAAATAGAAGGTGAAACCTTGAGAACAATCTTTGCGATCGCCGGGATCTAGTTCTAAGCTCAGTAGTGCTCACTAATAGGCCACAAATATGAAGCAAATACGAGATGAGAGTGCGGTTATAAGTGTACGTGTTTGTGTGAATTGTCCAGCAGCTTAAAAATATTGGTAATATTCGTTGCTTTGGCATTTTTTTCCAGTTTCCCCAATATTAACCCAAGGGTTTATAATTGTTTTCTATTATTTGTTACAATCACGTGAAATTTAATTTATTTTCCAAATCGAACAGCTTTGGGCAATCTCAGCTTAAAATTCTATTTATCATCTAAAGTTGTTCGAAACTTTTTCAATGTTTTTAATTATTCTTCAGCACGAATAATTACGGACAACAATTATAAAAATATTCGAGTTTTCTTTATTAAAATTGTATATTTATTACAGATGGCAGCAATTATAAGCGGTATAGATATTATTATGTGGGTTAAAAAAAGGATTTCACAACCCCGCCACAATTCCTTTCAATATGCTGCCTGTGTCTTTTTGAAGCTAATGAGAATCCTTCCCAGAAAGCTATGACAGAAACCTACCCGTAGGCTAAAGTAACCCGGTCAAAGTTCGTCAAAGTTTTGTGCATTTGTTCGTTTTTTATATGGTTTCTTAAAGCCCTATATTTATTTTACATTGTGCATCAAGTTGTTAGACGATTTTCATTGTGTAAATAATTAGTGAAAATAATAAAATAACCTAATGCTAAGTGGGACATCGTTTCTGAGGGGTATGAAAAAGAAACACGTCGAAAGATACAGCACACTTATAAAAGATATTTAAGAAAATCTTAAGAGCACAGACGGCAGCTGGAGAGCTAGAATTTGGTAAAAGAAAAAGAATGCATTTCGATGTGGTAAAAAGTATTCGAGAAAATCTCAAATGTAAAATAATGTCAGGGTGGAAAAGGAGCAGCAAATGTTTCAGCTTACGGCATGATTGTACGATAGACATTGCCTCGTAACATGAAGAATGAAGATGTTACAAGGAGACACCAGGAGATTTGACAATCAACAGTCACTCTTGGGTCAGTTATTGCAAACCATTTTATGTGTGATAAGTGATAAGCTGGAGAAGTGAAGGAAAGGCAAAACAGAATCCAAACGATAAAACAAACAAAACACAAGAAAATTCTAGACTAAAGACAGGAAGTTGATCAACATTATTCAGCTTTAGTAAGTTCCGTTGGGAAAATATCTTCATCCGTGCACTACTCTGCGCATCCTTCAGCTCTCTGAGGATGTTGCAAATGGTCAGCTGTATTAATTCCAACGAGCTGAGATGTAAATTGTGCTGACTAATTGAATTGTGTACCGTTCGGAAAGGGGCAGCAGCTGGTGAAGAATAAAATCTTGAAGAAACGGAAAATAATCAAATTCTTATCTTTTATTCCTTTGTCCCTTTGTACCATTTTGGGAAAGAAACGAAAACAAACAAAGCAAATAGACACAGTTGGGTGCGCATAATAAATTTGATTGGTTTCATCGAGTGCCATTCCGTGCCACAAATAACACTTCTGCACAAGTAGTTATCTTACAAAAATAATGAAGTCATCGAGGTAAGTGAAAGGGAACCGAGCTACCGAGAGAATGGTGCAGCTGGAAAAGCTTCGTTTGGTTTAATATCTTCCGAGTGAAAAACCACCCACCATACACACACTTTTTCCGCTTTCGGAATTTCTTATCCGAACAGCTAAAGAAAAATGAAAAAACGTACAAGTGAACCACTTACACTGGCACATAATTATGAGACATTGGTTCGTGGAATTGCGTTATTCGTTTGTTTGTGCAAGGAAACACAAAGTGTAGGAGTGAGAATGGAAGGCCAATACCATGATTTTTTTTATATTTCGTATGGCGAGCAAACTATTCAAGCATTGAGCACGTACAAGTGGCAATAGACGAAAGACGCTTAAAACGTGATATAAATAAGCACGTTGTAGATTAACACTAATCATGCTTTGACATAAATGTACAATACATTGTTGAGTTGACAGAAAAGAAGTATTTTGTAAAATAAGTGTGATAAGACTTTTGCAACATTGTTCACAGCCCATAGCATCTATCCCAAGTAGCAAACACCCAGAAGGGCGCCATACTTCATCATCGATGACATTCTCTGCATAAAACCATGAAACAAAACAAAAAACTGTAACCAAACCGGAAGGAATCAACAGCCCACAACATCCATGCCAAGCGATGGGTGTTTGTATGCCCGGTGGCTTTTACCAATCCATCTCCTCATTCTTTCCTCACGCCACCGTTAAACGCGGATGCTGTGGTCGGTGCTTGGTGGATGCAAAATCCGCAACAAAAGGAAAATAATAAAAATTAATTATTTATAAGCTTGGATTATTAAACAAGATATTAATTATGAGGATGGAAATTAATGAGTCAGTGAAGCACCTCCGGGGCAAGTTGCTTTCCATGTTTGTTTTTCTCACCGGTTGATCTCATCCGGTTCTCGTCTATTCTCGCGTGTGTATGTGTGGGTCGTGGTTGAGCTTGTGTTTGTTGATGTACTTTTTTACTTTTTTCTGCTGCCTTCGTGCTCATCAATCAGTCGCGCTGGTTGCCTACGGCGAGATGAATGAGCTAACTTTGTTTGGGCGATAATGACACTCGGTGTGACACGTTGCAATATGACAACAGTGTCATTTCGAATTAAACTTCCAACCGATCGTTGCTGTATCCGGTAATGCGATCGGTATTGATTGTAGAAAAGGCAACATTTTTTCGTATGAATCATTTTTCCAAGTAATGAGCTTTAGCCTAATGCCACTACTTTTGACATTTTTCAGAATAAATGTAATTATGAAATTGTTTCTCATTGCTTGTGATGGTAATTCATTGATTGGTGTTGATACAATTGATAAAACAATATGATGTGTCAATAAACATAAGTATGAAGAAAAATTGTACACAAGATGCATATCTTTAGATAATTTCTCATAACAGTGTGCTTTTAACTTTATATTACAACAAAACAAACTTGTTTGCCTAAGACTTGAAGCTACAATTCAGAACCATTGTTTCCAGCCCATTTTCTTTGCTGGAGCATAAATAATCTCTACTCATGGTCACTCACTGCCCAAGCACACCAGCTGAGTTGGAATCATGCGAATTGATTTATAGCTTTAGTTACTGTACCGCCCACTCGGCATCGAGAGTTGGGACGTTTGCTATAAAGTGCGAACAAAATACAATGCCCACCGTTTGCATCATCAGTCATCACCAACCCAGCAAGATTGTCACCTTTAAACCGCCCATTCTCTCATGCTTCCCCACTTTTCACTCACCATACGAACCTATCAAATCGGCAATCAAACAAACCTTCTCGGTTGTCATTGTCCCAATCGACCCAATAAGCTGTAAGCCTAAGGTCCCAATTACATTCGAGTTCAAATGATTGCAACGATCCTCTGGTGTGTTTGCTGTGTCTTCTTTTTTCTGTTTTATTCCTTCGAGCAGTGAACTTTTTCACACTGTAAATACACGACAGAAGGTCGTTGTTCAAGAGTATCATTTTTTTGTGGCGGGTTTGCTTCCTTCAAACACAGTTCCGAAGGCGAAACTGTCCTTTAAGACTAGGACAGTAGCATTGTGGGATGTTTTTATTCCCTTTCTTGCATCACAATATTCAATAGAAATATCTACTTGAAATGACGTACAAAGCGTTGGGACGCTTCTAAAGAATAAAATCACCAGTACATCAGTATTGCAAAACTTCTAGACGAGGGAAACGAACAGCGAACCAGTATCGGCCCACACGCTTTCCCACTGACATTCGCCCAACAATCATCGATGAACGGAAAATAAAATCGAAGATGGAAATTTTCCAAACGATTTGTTCGTTATTTGGAAGCTTCTGGCTGTGTGTATGGGGTCGTCTTTGACCGGGATTTGGATTATTGGTTTTATTTTTTGTTTCTCTAGAACAAAACTCAGCGACAACGGACTACGAAACGTGAACTCACCCCCAGAAGACTCTAGTCAACATATCTGATGAGCGGTTCGGTACGTTGTTTCGAAGTTGCTTCTCCTCTTAACCACCGCCATCTGGCCGTGATCCAACGATGTCTTCAACAGAAGACCGTTTTTCCTATGCTTCATCCCTGATCCACCTTCTATTTTATTTCCTTTGATTGAATCACTTATCTAATCAAACGCCCTGCAACGCATGGAACCGTCTGTTAGAGTAACCGTTTCCCCGCGAAAGAACAGGTAAGCAAGGTGGGTTTTTCTTTTTCTGTTTTCTGACAGCTACCTTAAGAACCTTGAAAACGAATTGAAAACAGCAATGAACCGGTTGGGAAGCAACGTTGCCGGAAACGCGAAAATGAAGGGTGTGATGTGGAAATAAAGGAAGCAAAAAATACCATTACAAGAGATGAAAAATC
Organism: Anopheles culicifacies; assembly: GCA_000473375.1. Lineage (NCBI taxonomy): Eukaryota > Metazoa > Arthropoda > Insecta > Diptera > Culicidae > Anopheles > Anopheles culicifacies. The sequence continues at coordinate 112,729 of KI422486.1, forward strand.
AAATTGCACAGAAGAAGTCGTTATTTACCCAATCGATTATGGAGTAATACGGTAAATACCGATTTGTTTTACGGAAGGGCGTATATTTTTCCCCCTTGTTTTGAGTTTTTTTGTAATGCTTCCTGTTCCTATTTTTTATCAATACCCCAAGTTAACTGCAAGCGAGTGAAAAACTCCTTCTTGAAATTATTTGCTAGCTTGAGGCAATACAGGAAAAAGGAACAGAAGCAAAGAACATCAACAACAACAAAAAATCCAAAACCGTTCCGTGATCGTTAAAAGGCGGAAAAACGCGCGGAACGAAGAATAAATGCATAAACGACTGGGGGCAAAAAAGGCGTACGAACCGTCGCTCAAGGAACGACAAAAATCGTTTGCAAAATTCATCAAACCGTTAAACAAATCGACACCAGCATCCGGAACAGGAACACTGGGATGATGTTGATGTACAAAAAGTGCTGAAATCAAGTCGAGTTGAAAAACAGAACAACCGGAAAGAAGCAAAAGGAAAATCCACCGTTCATCTCCTCACACCGAGTCGGGTCGGTAGGATCTGAGCTGGTTTTGTTCATTTTATTTTTTGTTTAAAAGCGTTGGACGTTTTAGGATTGTTGTTTCCTTGGCGCAGAGAAAGTGTCATTCTTTTTTCTATTCTTTTATTTGTACTTATTCCACAGGATAAACTTTTCTTTTTGACTTAGTGTTGAGATTTTTTGTTAGTTGAGGATAAATTTAATAAACGATGCTTTTCAATATCCTATTACAACCTGCAAATGTAACATGTAACTGAAGAAAGCTTTGTAAAAATTCTATAGGTGTTCAAACAAATCCTTCATTTCCGATCTTCTACTCTCGTATGAATAATTCAAATTCAATCAAGCTTCGCAGGATGTTTAATACGAACTGCTATTTTCGTTTGGTTCCCCTACCTTTGTAACGAGCCAACCCATAAGTTCGCATAAGTATATCAATCAATAAAATCCCACAACTACTATACACACATCTTAACACTTGTGCTTCTTGCAGAAAGTAAAACAATACTTATCACTTCCATCTAAAGGCAGGCTGATTTGTTGGTTCGCACAAGTTGCTCTTTATTGGGGATCGAATTGCCCTCTTCACACCCTGAAACTGGCAGGTACAGGGTTTCTGTTGCTGTGCTTCAATTAGCTTTGGATATAACTTATCCCTATCGGTGAATCACTCCTCGATAAGTTGACTCTAGTTCCTTGCGGAAGCAAGGAATAATAAGCAACCACGACCACGGAAGCTAAATAACTCTATTTCTACTTGATTCCTTCCTGACGCACTTCACACGTTTTCTTTGCAACACTATTCCATGAAATAACATAATCTCGCTGTTCAATGTGTGCTGGAGTGCTCCGATAGTGTTTTACCAGCAAGGAAAATCGGAACGAAAATATCTCAATTTGATCAAGCTACCAGGCGCCTCCATTTCTCGGGCAGAAAAGCTCCCGAACTTCATCATAATCACCATGTATGTGTGTGAGAGAGAAAAAGATAGAGAGTGTATATGTGGACACATAATTTCAGTAGGACAGAAAGAAAGGTTATCCTTTTTCTCATCGGTACGATGTCTCCCAAATCGATTGACCCTCAATCGACCCCTCCAATGGCAAAGGTTGACCGAACAGCTTGATAGCGTCATTCCGTTCCCTACCATGCTACACACTTTGCCTTACGTGACCTTTTTGATCATTCGATCCTGTCGAGTGATATCTTATGAAAATCATAATCGTAACATCGGTGAACATATCGGCTACACTGCCTGCAGCGGTGACGGTTACCAGCAATGGGAACCCAGCAGGAGCCAGCAGCGTGGTATTAGAATTCGGGATTTTACTTCTTTTTTCTCGCTGAAACGATTTCCCTAACATTATCCAGCACGGCAGGAATTCCCTCGTCAGAAACGATGAACGATCCACCTTAACGAAGAGGAAGTGGGATTGGAAACAAAAGGAAGCAACATGGACGGGAAAGGGACTTTGTCGAATTTTCACCAGAGGCACATTTCACAACTTTGCCAGGTAGCACAATTTCGTTGACATTTATTGTTAATAAAAATCATAACTTTATTCCACTTCAGTTGCCTCCTTCCGGTTCAGTCGGTTATGAATGCGCTGGCGTGCGGTGCCACTTGCAACTCGTCCATTTCTTATCTATTCACCAGTATGTTTAACCTGCCCCAAACCTTCCATTCACCGGTGACAAGAAAGTACCCGGAAATACAATTGTGTTCTAGAGGAACTAGACCATGTCCAAGGTCGAATGAAACGAGAAACGTTGGCGTACGACCAATGAACCTGAACAAAGCAACGAAACCATCGCTTCGACGCGCTTGTTAATGATCCGGTGGGTGCCCTCGTACTCCTGCTGAAGTGCTTCCGTTTCTTTTGCCACTTGCCACCCACTTACTGATGAGTGGCTCCACGGTATGACGATCTTTTGTTAATTTGAAGCATGTACGGACTCTGTGGTCCTATAATGGAACGCTTTCTTAGAATGAAAGCTCTTCAAAAGCCAACACCCCAACAACAAAAACACGAAAAAATGAAGAAAGCTCAGGAAACATTAAGCTCGTTTGAAAAAGAGACACCGTAGAAACGCAAACATTACTACAATCGAGTGCGGTTTCCAAATGGTTGCAAACGAGAAAGTAAATAAATCAGGTGAATAATAACGTCCCTTTGGACAGGTGGGAAGATGTCCCAAAAAGAGATGAATTGTGGACCTTTGCTCAGAGCGTATGGATATAAATAAAGTGCTTCATTGTGGTCGCTAAATTCAAGAATGATATTGTACAGAGCAAATAGAAAAGACGCCCCTTTAGCTCTCCAAAATTTTTGTCAAGTTAAAGATCCAATTCTACAGTTTACTAGGAAGGATGAAAAAAGAGCAACTATTCTTATTTTAAACTGTACTTACTTCCTGTAGTATGAACACAGATATTAAATCATACATACACTGCATTAATATTCTTTAACGATCTCCAGTGGGAAATCAGCCACTGATCAAACAGTGAGTAGTAATGCGCGCAACGGAAAAAATGGAGGCCAATGTTCTTTACCCGTAAAGTTCCCCTACTGAGGACCGTAGAAAACTGAATAGGCAAACATCAACCAGTTGTACAGGCCAAAGTTTTAGTACAGTCTAGGAAGTCCTACTTATTTAAGGTCCTTAATAGTTTTACAACAAAGCTCTTCTATGATTGGAAAACCCCTATCAAACTATAAAATATCCATAGTACTCCCATGCCATGCAATACGTTCTAAAACACCACTATTTATCACAGATTGCTTTCAGATTGTAAATAAACCAATTACATTTAACTACCATCTGTAGCTCCTTGCTGATAGTATCCATTTGAAGCTTTCTGCAGTTCATCCTTGCAACTCTTTTCAATTTATCTCATTTACTTATGTATTCCTGTTTTCTCTTTCCATTTTCCACTGGTTGAATAAAGTTTTCCTGTAAGTCGTCCCATAATCGTCCCAGCTTTATTATATTCCTCATCTTTTTCTTTTCGAGTTAATCGAACAAAATTGTCTTTGATATAAAGCTCTGAATCTAGTACGGCAATCACAAAACGGTGTAGACAGAACCTGTAACCTACTGCACCAGCGCTATCAGGATATTCGTTCGCTGCTCGATGGAAGCAATTCGACAAGCAGAAAGACGACTCCACTGTAAGAAGATCCGTGTGCACGTGTGGATGTGTGTTATTTTTTCATTATGTTATCACATCGTTGGCTAATGCTGGCCTCACCACAATTGGGTTTCCATCTGCCACCAACACCACCGGCATGCAGGCGTGCACCCTTCCTTGTGGCGTTACTTCGCCTTCGGGAATCAATCGTAAGTGTTCCTCGACCAAACAAGATAACACACAACCAAGCAGTACAAAATGGTTTGAAGCTTCCGTAGCTAATCTTACTTTTTGCGGGTAAGAGGCAAGCGGAGTGTTTTCATACCGATATTTGTGTTTGCCCAGTGATCCCCAGTGGCTTCTTCAGGGATGAGTACTTTCGGATGCTACCTCTTGTGCAGAGCGAAGGAAAATGTCATACCTGTAACAGCATTCTCCTTCCAAACCCATTCCCAGTTTCTTGTTAAACGAACTGCATTGAACAGTTACCGTCGACAGTTGGGGATCATCTTCATACTGCTGCAACTGCAGCCGCACTACCTGGCCGTGGATGTGGCTTTAGGATGCGAAAGGATCAAATGGATTGGTCCCGTTTGCAATCGAATCTAGTGAAGTGCATCCAGCTATATCATTCAATTTGAAGCCAAAGGGGCTTTAGTTTAAATTAAAGAAAATGAAATGTAGTCCTCCTTGAAGACCACATTCAACCGACAGCTAGCTAGCTGGATGGATTATACCGGAGCAGAATGAAACCGAATGCTACTGTTTAGATCTGATTGTTTTCCCGTAAGCTTTTGTTACCCAGGCCAGTAACTGAGTTAGTCGAGAAGGACGCAACAAATCACACACCCCCGGTGGACATAAAACGGGCACGAATGCAACAAGATCTGTTTCATTGCACTCGTTCTGAAGCGTTACAGTATGTTTGGTTTCACTTTCGAAATTATCTTTATCATCTTACCAGGAAAGTTTCCTATTTGCATTCGCGAAAGCTGCAACGAAAAATAAATAAGAGGACCTTCCGGACTGTTAAAACGTTTTCGTTTTAGAAAATGAATTATGCTATTAAAAATAAAAAGCACATTGCAAGTTAAGTAATAACTTGGAATAACTGCACATTTCCAAAAGATATTTAGAGCCTTCCTCATTAAACTAGTTTTAATGAACATTAAAATTGTTTGAAAATTCACCAGAACTGTAATAAAAAACTTATCGCTGCGTCAGTTGTAACCAAATCATTAAGAGTTGCATAGTAAGCATAATTAAACTTCGGCTCATAATGATCATGACATTGTGCATAAGCTCAAACTTATCCTTTTAAATGCAATCAATCAAACAATTGTAATGGACTGCTCAAAAAAATGGCTGATCCAAATCGTTGCCACTCAACATAACGCTTAAACCAGCAAATTACTTCACTACCCGACGAGTCAAAAACTATGAGCAAATTATGCATCCTTCCCACGACACATTATCCCCTGATCCGGTTGATGTCATTTCCTTTTTTCTGTCCTCATTTATAAAAAGTGCTTCAACACTAATTCGCCTACAAAATGGCGAGTCCTCAGTCGGACTCGTTGACACTTCTTTCCACTTCCGTCACATGTCGAAAGCTGGTGCACAAATAACAGCCAACGGTTGACTTCGTCCTGGCAGTGCACGATAAATCACCCACGGAAGTCGAGCACTGACGAGCACACGCTCCGAAAAAGCCGGACCTTCGTCTCTCGAATAGAAGCGACAATTATTCGCTTAGCATTCCGGATTGTCCGGCCCTTTTAGCGAACGCGACTCGTCTGGTCACCAGTCGTTCTGACGTTTTACCACAGTGCTGAGAAAGGAAAACAGGAAAAAGGACACTGACGCTGCTAATCTCATCGGCGCTCGGAATCGTCTTCTTCATCATCATCATCATCATTATTATCAAGCAGTCGCTAATACGAACCACTGCAAACGGGTAATATGGGCAACAGTGTTGAGCTGAGCTGCAAACATTAAACCGTCTAGCAAATGAAAAAAATAAACCTCGCTTTTCTCCGGAGAGGGTGGTCACAAAATGGTTCGAAAAATAACAGTGCTGGATGCAAAAGCTGACGGATCAGCATTATGATGTTCGCCGTTCGCGGTAGTTCTGTAGTTTCCATCCTACGCGGCCTCACCAGACCTCTGGCAAACGGACAGCACACACACACACAGCACATGTCGGTTTTGGCGAAGTGAAACTAAAGCTGTCGCTTGACTTTGGCCCTGACAGTGTGGATGTCGTGCATGTGGAAGCATTTTCTTCCTGTTAGCCAGGGAGACAAAAGCGCTTCATTTTCCTCCATTATGTTCCACGCCATCCTAGTCGCGCATGTTCTAGTTTTTCGGAATAGACGAGTCGTGTTCTGTCTCTTTCTCTCACACACACAAACACATATTTTCTCTATTCTGCCATTTTCCGAATGGGGAATATCCGTGGAAAATTTGTTCCGAGCATACTAGTGCAGGGTGGATAGTGAGTAGCATTCGATTGTCTTCTAACTGTCCGGAAATATCTACTGTAGATGTTTTCGGGTGCTGATGTTTTCGTTTTTAGGAACTTTAGTGCCATTTTCCCCCTGGTTCCCTCTTCTCAGATACGCTTATTTATTTAACCGTGCTAGCTGGCGCCATCGTGTCGCGCGGTGACCTTAAATGTAAAGGAGGGCGAACGATATGATGTGCCAAGTGGATGAGTTGCGACGAAACGAAGCGTTGGAGAAAAAAATCTCACACACACTCTCAGGCAGATATGCTCTTTCCCTAACACCGGCACAGTTTCATCCGCATCCAGTATTAAAGCAGTCACTTTCTGCTATTATTCTTACTAATAAAGCCATTATTTGCCGTTGAATAACTTTACGGGTAGAATTATTTACAATGCATTAGTGGATGCGATTTATCAACGAAACATTTTATACTTTTCGCTTTGTTGGAATGGATTCTTGTATGAAAGCTTGTTGAGGTCTCTATAGAGATCCTAGGAGTGTTTATAAAATAATATCGGCCACAAATGTTTTCAGGCCCTAAGCAAAATCAGTGACTGTTTTACAACATGGAAATATCTTCTATTCAGAATGAATTCAATTCGCAATATTATGCCGACATCGACTGCAGCGACATGTATGCAACGTTTCCCCAGCAAATGTGATAGGTTCCTCCCCCTTCATTGCTGTTTTGGACTTGCCATCCGTAACACAAAACACTCCACATTCACCACACGGCTTGCATCATCCTGTATTTTCCAGTGCCAGGTTAGCCAAAATCGCTGCCAAATGAAGGAAACTCACATAAAGTGCTTACCATGAGCCAAATGGAACCATCAACGCTGGTTGTTGTTCCCTGCTGCACAAACACACACACACACACATACACAGCGTGTGCCGCAGAAAGCCATCAATGTAGAACAACTTGCTCTAGACAAGACAGCGCCAACCGGCTCATACCAACGCCAGTCTAGACGGTGCAGACGGACGATAAATTTATAGATTTTGTTTATTTCACATCCACGCCATGCTACAGGAAGAAACTTCCATGCTACAGGAAGAAACTTGGATGCCAGCATATCCTTCATCCAGCATCCCTTCCCGATGGGTGGCCGACAAAAACAACACCACGATATCGATTGTGTATAAGGCTTCGGTTCACCATGAACCGATAGTTGCGGGAAAAAGTTTTTGAAGAAAAAATCGGCATCAATCCCCGTCCCGTCCTTCCTGTCTATATCCAGCCCGGATATGAGTTCAGAAGACGCACACGCACGATTCGCGGCCAGCGCCTCAGCTATTGTTCCTACGAGCCGAACGGGAGTGGGTTGCTATGATAATGTGGCCAGGATGGAATTTATTATTGTACATGACACACGGCGATGGTGGGTATAGAATCATCGCGCCCACTAGAAAAGCAAAGGAATACTATTCCAATTTTCCAACGTGGCACCCAGTGCCTAGGAGGGTCGGAGAAGGGGAAAGGAGCTAAATAAAAATCCACCATCATTCGCGGTGCGTTGTTTTGCGTTTGCGGAATGGGGATTTACGGTTGTGTTTTATAGTTTTCGCATTGGTAACGGTGACAGCATCACTTTCATAACAGCTTTATAGCGTTGGGAATGATGCTGAACGGAAATGTGAAACATCGACTGAAAACAATTGACGAAGCATAACTCTGATGAAATTTTTTTTTTTGTTTTGGAACATGTCTACGGGAAAATATTAATAATGCATTAAATTATTTCTCAAAAACTGTACTATATTACAGTCAAAAGCAATATAAACGAGGCATTTAAATAATTATAGGGCGATGTTTAGTGGCTCCAGATGAGAAGGATTTGGTTGAAATGAATATTTCAATAGGTTAAACATATGTGTTTGCTTTCTTTTGTATAAACGAAAGCTTTTCCATAGATAGATTCTATTAGATAAGTATATATTGTTTTTACCCAATCCTGCCAATCACGTAAGAATCGTGCTGACAAATTAAAAGCACTGTAACCACCGGTCCAACTATGACAACATCTCAATCTATCCCTTTGTTCGCTTTTACCAATTTATCGTCAAATATGGTGAGCAATCCTTCATTCGCACGATAAACATACGGTACAGGGTGTCTCTCCGTCATACCGACGACTTGACGGGCGTTATGAAATACGGAAAAATCAAACTCAGTCAATCATTGCTCAAGCAAACGTCCAACGTCATCACACGGTGTCGCTGTCCATGAAAGGACAGTATCATTACACGGTCCTAACTTTTACCCGTGGATTAAGCATTCTATTTTTGCGCTACCAACAAACGCCCCGAGCATCAATTTATTTATTTTTTTATTCTCTTCATACAAAAACCAGCTTCAGCGTATTAGCTTTGCTTAGATCCTATTGCTTAGGGATCGTGTGCTCATCGGTGGTCGAAAGTTGCGTTTTTTCTCTTGGTTTTTGTTCAGGCCGTGTCCCTCCCAGAACCATCCATATCAGTCCGGACTGACAACGAATGACAGCAATTTATTCGCAGCCATCCATCTCTAACCTTCGGTGAAAGGCAGCAGCATCACTGACATTGCCATCTATTGCCTGCCTTCTACTAGCACCCCTTCGGTCGTAGGTGTATAGCTTTTGCAGGCTTTTTTTGCACGCGCCTACGTACTGCTGTAATTTCAACAAGGAGGCTCAATTTTCCCACCAACACGCTCATGTACCAGGCGTCTCCATCGTCTTTGATGGATTTAAAACAAAAAGAGGAAACAGTCGCCCACTTCCAATGTCGCGCAATTTCACTAAATGGAGCATGAAACAGTGTTGAACTCGGGATGCATCAAGCGAAAAGTCACGCTTTGACAACCGTGTAAATGTTTCCACATTCTCGCGCTTTCCTCCCGACGAGCCAACACTACCCCCGTTAGCGTAGGTACAATTTCAAACCGGGAAAAGACAAACACGAATCGTGTGAAACCAAAGGGCAGCAGTTGCATGCCCGCTCGCTCAAACAAACGCGATGTCAACGTGTTCGTATTGCAATGCAATTGCCATGTTCTTATCGCGTGGCTTCTGGTTGCCGCGTTGGTCAAAGTTCGAAGCTGTACAACTAGCAAACACCAGCAAATATACACGAACAAGTGCAAAGCTTCCGAAACACGAGTGAAAAACCTGCACACCAAACACACAATTACATTGCAACCCTAGTAAGGCAAAGGCCAAAATATGGCCGGTTTTTATGAAACATGGTGAAAACAACAATAAAAAATCGCCTCAAACCCTTTGAAATAAGATCAACACAACCAAACAGAATGCTGCGATGAATTGAGAAATGAAACTAAAATTGTTCACCACTACAAAGCTGGGGCTGTTGTAGAGAATACAAAAAAAGGGAAATGCAAAAACATGACACTAAAAACATTGCACAAAAGGTGAAAAAAACGAAACCAAAACATAAACCCGATTACACACCCAACGTAGGTTGGCGTCGGATGTTCCGAAAACTAAATGCAAACAGCAAAGATAATTAAAGTTTGTCGCTTTCTGTATTTGTGGGATATAAATAAATCACATGACATTTGTAATCATAAACCTGTTTATTTCAAGTAACTTGAGTCAAGAGCATCATTCATTAAAATAAAACATGATTGTTAACTAATGCTACGGATGGAATTCTAGCTTTTGGGAAAGTTACAAATAGAGGGTCATTTCAATATTCAAGTAGAGGTTGTCTTATTTTGAACCAAATAATATGATTATCGACTATCGACAATTATCATGTGTTTGAAACAGTTGGATAACACATATGAGCTCAAAATTTTGTTCAATACTATATCATAAAGTTGTAAAGCCATAATATATCCACAGTTCAAACGAGCACTTACACCTCAGGCTATACAATGTGATATTCTTAGTAAAAACTATCAGTTTACCTTAAACATTCTATTTTGAAAACCAAGTATAATTCATGTGTAATCACATTCAAAGCATAATCTATCTAAAACATTTCCACTAAGCGATCCACATCTACAATCTTTATTTACTACTCAGAACGTTAATAAAAATGCATGTGCATTCGAAATAAATACACTCAATCGATGACGCTATCCATTTTAAACCCGACCGAACTTATTTTATTTACGCACTTGCTATACAAGCAGGCGAATAAAATAAATTCAATAGCGTTAACCCACAGTTCACATGCTGCTGAACAAAAACCAATGCAAACTTCACACTCACAAGCAAAAAATCATTGTTTTTTTTATCGAAACTTCCATGCACAGTTTCGTTGTTCCATCGGTTATCCATTCCATTTTTGTAGGCAATTGAAGAGGAAAAGGATGGCAATATGATGAAGAGAAAGAAACGGTAGGACACTGGTTTCAGCTTCGCTGCACGCCACGAAATAAACCAAATTCCTACCATCAACGGAAGAGACAAGGCTGTTTTTTTTAAATCACCGGATACACGCAATTCTAAAAACCATTCGCTGAATCGAACTCGAACACAATGTCAGCCCCCACGGCATAAAACCTTAATTGGATATTCAAATTATTGTATTGACAAATTAACAAACTACTTCACCGCTGGCTGGATGCGAACGGTGAGCAGATGCATTGTTTCAAACAATTGTACTTGACCGTAGGGGGAGGATTGCATTTTGTTGCACAGTGCACGAAATTGAGTTGAATTTGTTACATATTATATCGTAAAAAATGCAAGATTTATTCTTTAAATTTACAAACAACCGAAACCAACCTGTATAATTTTGTTTATTTTAAAGCTTTATTTATTACGAAATAACTTTAAATCATGCTCGCGTGACGATGAGACGCTAAACAAAAGATTATTTAGCTAGATTTCCATCGTTCAACATTCACCGCGTCGAAAACGACAGATTATCCACAGGCCATTTTCTTATTTTATGTGAGCATTTCTATGAATTACCCTATTTTCAACCTCAGCACGAAACCATTGATCTACATTCGACCGAATTCACGTTGCTTTCGTCATCACCATCGGCTTATGCATCTCGGGGAAATGGAAGATTAGGTTGCAGTAAAACTTTTCCAACTAGCGTAACTTTCCAGTCGCGTTACCATCCACCCAGCCGTGGACTACCTAGGCGCACTGAGTCATCCGACCAATTTTGGGGACGCTCGATCGAATGCTTTCGGTCCCACGGATAAACCACATCGTCTTCTAGAGCGTCCAACGCAAAACGTTTGGGAAGACAACGTACTTCACCTCCCAGCATCGCATTAAGTACCGGCGGCATCAATTGCTGGCTTTTCCGGGGTGAACAGACAAACTTGCAAACATCGACGAATAATCGGGGGTTTGCAAAGGAAGGAGCGGGGAAAACGGTTCTGTTTCCAACTCTCGGCGCCATAACCATTGAAGGTGGTGGCTATGATGATGATGATGATGCTGATGATGTTGCCGACAGGATGGCGCCAGTCTTCGTCACCGGTAAGGGTTTCCATTGAACGGAAATCTCGTGCGCTCTGTTAGGAAAAACTCCATCGGAACAGTCATGGCTGTCACCCAGTTTGTCGACCGTTAAAAAATTGTGGGACGCACTGAACGGGCTTATGCTGCGTAACTGCTCCGCAAAGGGAGAATCCGTGAACGAGATGACAAACAAACGCAAAAACTATTTGTAAAGACGCACCAATATTGTAGGTGAAATGTTTGACTGTGTGCGTTGAAGGATGAAGAATAGGAACCGTTTTCTTATTTGTGCCAATGAACTGTGGGACAAAAACTCAACCATCTCTATGCAGCTGTCCTGCGGAAGGGACAATTCCCCTAAATAACGTGCGAAAAACTGGGGTGGAAAATTCGCTTGCTAATCCTCAAACTCGTTTCGCACACAATTTGCTCACGCACACATACATACTCGAAACGAAAAATCCCTTTAGTTTCATCATCACTTAGTCATCGGCAAAAGTCAGCCACGCGTTAGCGGCCTATTGCGCTCCAAACAAACACGAGTCACTGACTGGATCTTAATGTTTTGTTGTGTTTAGATGTCATGGGGATGGGAAGAAGATGATAAAAAGTAGCATCGTGAAATGAAACATGATCCACTACTCACGCTTCGTGTAGTAACTAACGATATGGAGTTTTTTTTCCCCAAAACCAGCATTGACCTCGTTTTTGGTAACTTGATTCTAGGCACTGTCACTGATGACCGTAACGGTTTGTTTTAGCTTTTGTTATTTTTGGTACAACCGACATCACGCTAGAACTTTATTATTTATTTAATTGCTATGAATGTTACTTACATAATTATCACGTGATAGACACATTATCATTATGTAAGTACTGCGTTTTGCTCCCAACGCCTAGCAGTATGCAATCACTTGGTAACATGTTTATTTCTATAACAATGTTTAGAAGACAGAACGAATGAATTTAGTGCAAAAACTAACCTGTAACATTACAAATAATCAAAATACTATAATTATCAATACGACCAAAGCCTCACCATCAACCTAACGCGATCATTTCTTTTGAGTAAATATTCATGAGCTTTAAATTCAAGTGGAATATTTACGTTCACTGAAAACCAAATGCATTAACCATTTATTACTAACCGCAAACCATGCATCCGTGAAACATGAACCTCCTCACCGAAAGGAACCGGATAAAAAGGAGGGTTGTTGCCTTCCTTTGCCACTAAAACAAAAACAAGCGGAAATCCCTCTTTGAACGCTCGTAGCCAAAACGAATCGATCGTTTTAAAAAGCAGTAATGGCTGTTGTAGTACCACCGTACGCAAAAATATATTTATATACAAAACATATCCCAACCCATACACCCGCACATGCTTTCAAGTTCATGCATAAAACTTTGAGCGGAATAAAACCACACTGCACAGAGTTTTGAACTCCTTTTTTTTTGTTCTTGCCTTTATGCAGATCATCCCCTTTTCTCTACCATTATCAACATATTTCTATCGAAGCGGAAAAATCTCTATAAGCATATGTATATGAGGCCGGTACACTACTATTCCTGCCGCTGCTAGTTCAATGTGCGTCCCTGCTCTGCTCTATTTGTTTCATCTACCATCCCTTGTTGGCATTTGTGGCTTTGGGTCAAAGCGGTGCTTTTATACCGAAATATTTTTCGGATCATATGGAGAGTGAGAAAAAAAACCTCCATCCGATGAAAACTATAGCCGTTAGATGTTCTGTACACACTACTGTGTGCCAAGCGCGTCCTGCATTCGATACAGATCGCCGGTATAGAAAATGGCGCTAGATGGGACATAGTTTAGTTGCATAGCTCAATCCATCGGAAACTAACGATCGGTTGGACGCTGGTTGGAATTTGGAACAGCAACAAATATCAAAACAAATACTACTGCTCGCATCGATAAGCCATAGGATCGAAATAGCGATAGCATCGATGAAAGCAAGACCTACAGCTAGCTCGTGCCCATTCCTGAGTGAGGATTTTTGATTGAAACGGACCAACACATTCCGTGGGACAACACATTTTTTCTGTTCGTCTATGTACGTGAATGACGTCAAAGCGGTCCGATTAAGGAAGCTTAACATAGACACACGCACGGTTGTGTGGAATGCATAAGCGTGACCATCCTAGCCCATGATTCTATTTTAAAATATTTCACATAAATCAAAATATTTAAACCTTTTGTCTCAAACAGAAATGCGAAATATGTATGTTGTACCAAACTACGTAACGCCATCTGCCGGCAAATAACACGAATTCGGTTACTTATCACCTGCTGCGTGGTTCAGTGAGGTTAGTTAGGTTATTTCGATTTTCCTAGAAGCATAAAATAATCCAATTACGTACAACATAAAATTACCCGAAAACCCCACTGCTAATGGGTCTTTGTTTGTGGTACCGTTTATCATTCGTCTTATGATTAAGTATCGGCGGCATTGTCCCAACCATCGCACCGCGGTCGTACAACGAGACAACCCGGGATGAAATGTCTCGTACTGCGAAGGATGATCAAATTTATGAACATGAATCGTAAGCGCTTAGCAAATATACATTCCATATTGCCAATACACAACCACCGATAGCCGGTTGTTTGCACACTAAATGGAAACTATACCAATCTGAACCACCAAGGCTATCAAGGGCGCCCTTCGACGGGTGCTTTTTACAGCTAATCTGTTTATGCTTAGAAGGTGGTAAAGGGCAAAGATTAATCACGTTAATGATTTGTGCTAATGCACCACAGCATCTTGCGCTGGTAGAATTAAATTAAAATGTTTACAAATGCTAATGCTTTTGGTGTCGGCAGGGAAGGAATTTTCGGATGTAATTTAATACTTTTGTCAATAATCATTGGCAGTATATTAAATTACGCTAATTAATAACTAGTTGAAAGAACAAAAAAACCCCACAAATAATTCAATTTATATTATGTCAAACAAATGCTAGAAAGCGACATAACTTTCCTTGATTTATAACTTTATCTCAGCAATAACAAACGGAGAATCATTTTCTGCACAAGTGAAAGAAGAATTGATAAGTTAACTCCCAGACAAACGAACGAACAGTACGGTGAGTCATCGTACACCGTCAAATCTTCACCTTCTTTATCATCCGACTCAGTTAGCCTTTGCGCTTGATTTCCCAACCGTAGCGTTTCGATTGTTCGATTTTCTTCAACCATTTCAGCCCTGCCCTCACGCGCATTGAAATCATCCCCTTTCATCTAGCGGTTGCTTCCGAGCACGAGCGCCTTTTTATCCTTATCTTACTCCCCACCACAAAAGACATCTGCATGCGTTCCGCTGCGGTAGATTTTGCCTCCTACGAACACATCGCACATTCCTTGTTCCAGTGAAGTTTCATCTCGATCGTTCCGCATTTATATCTTCATACAGCAATAAATATCGTCTTTTATGATTTTCATCTTTATTGTTATGATTCTGTGTGTTTTTTTTTTGCATTCCACTCTCGCTCTCTATCTCCATGCGCTTTGTAAACAACGTTTTCCTTGGTGGTAAGTAAAAGGATGGAATTTCTATCTTCCTTTTCCGACAGCAGCCAACATCGCTTCCAGTGGGATTGCGCTGTCTCGAAAGTCACCACTATAGTATAGCTTGTTTCGGTAAAAATTAATCGATGGCAAGGGATTGCAATTTATTTCGTGTCGTTGAAGGGGCGAAATCACAATTTTTCGCTCGAACGGCTGCACACAAACTACGTTAGGGATGAGCAAACATGCTCTCTGTTCTTGTGGTATGTATTTATGCTTCGCCACTGGGACAAAGCATTGCAAATAGACTCGCGGTTTGTACCGGGCCCATAAAATAACCATTCAAGTGGGAAAAGAAACCGATCGTGCGATAAAAGTAGTGCTGGTTCAATTATGCTAGCGGTTTGTATCCTTGCACCTGTTGTGCGAATAACAATGGTGCTAAGGAGAGTACGTAATTCAAATGTTAACCACAAAAAGCACATTATTGAAAAGAAGATAGTTTTAAACGCATCAAACTATTTAAATTTGCTTCAATGAAATATCATTTTTATTTTCTTAGTGTATTTAATGAGTTTTTTTTTTAAATACCAACACAAAACACAAACATTTCTTTGAAAACATGCAGCAATGCCTACAAACATGAAAAAAAAGAAACAAGCACGTATAAAAACACACATCCCACAACGACGATTTTCAAATAAACAACTCAATTGTTAGTCCCATTTATCATTTATTTTTGGCAAACAAAACCATTCTCCCGCTCGTTGACGATTGGCGTCACATACTAAGCAAATTGTTGTCACACGTTGCCGAATGGCTTGAAAGCAAACAGCAGCACAACGCATGCCTTTGGAATGTGACACACGACAGAAAAGCGAATGTTGCACTCAACACAAATGCTGAACGACAAATGTTTACATTTATGCTTACGGTGTCACCCGCTTCAACTGTTCCGGGTCATGTGCTCCGAAGCTGAGCAACGTTCACACCTTCAAAGGCGTTAATCCTTCGATGCACCCAAGCAAAGAAGCAATAGGGATATATTCGAGTTGCATCGCAAACAGAACAAGTGTATTGTTTCCCGGTTTGTGTCCGATCGTCGTCATCGTTTTCTGTCTTTCACCGCACGAGCATCCTCATTCGAATGTTCATTCATGGGAACGGGCATTAAAGTGATTTGCCGCTGTTCTTTTCATCGGACAGTGATATTGTGTACCATAATTGAAGTACAAACATGCGTTAGACCAGC